>PVIU01007538.1:0-38936 GCA_004026605.1 Ondatra zibethicus
CTTCCTTCCTTCCTTCCTTCCTTCCTTCCTTCCTTCCTTCCTTCTTTTTTTCTTTCTTTTTTGGTTTTGGATTTTTGAGGCAGGGTTTCTCTGTGGCTTTGGAGACTCTCCTGGAACTCACTCTGTAGACCAGGCTGGTCTCAAACTCACAGAGATCCACCTGCCTCTGCCTCCCAAGTGCTGGGATTAAAGGCGTGCGCCACCTCTGCCCAGCTGTCTTTGTTAACGCTGGCCTGTATCAAGCTTTCAGCTTCTCATTTTCTAGTAAACACACCAGTGGCGCTTGCTTAACTGCTTTTAACAGCTACTGCCAGGCTTGTGAGACGGTTCAGCTCTGGTAAAGGTGCTTGCCACCAAGTCTGACAACCTGAGTTTGATCCCCGGGAGCCACATGTTGCACATGGTGGACATGGTAGAAGGTGAAGACCAATCAGTCCTGCATCTTGTCCTCTGACATTGGCCTCTGTGTGTGTGTGTGTGTGTGTGTGTGTGTGTGTGTATGTGTGTGTATATATGTGTGAGTGTGCATGAGTGCATACACCCACATGCATGTATGTACACACACATACACACACACATTTAATTTTTTTTTTCGAGACAGGGTTTCTCTGTGGCTTTGGAGCCTGGCCTGGAACTAGCTCTCGTAGACCAGGCTGGCGTTGAGCTCACAGAGATCCACCTGCCTCTGCCTCCTGGCATTTAATTTTTAAAAAAGCTAATGTTACTCTCCAAACTCTCCAGAGACATTGAGAAATCCTGTCTTAATGTACCTTTCCCAGCCTCTTCTTTCCTTTTTTGGGTTTTCAGACATCCCCTCTATCCTTCTTTACTGTTTCACAAAAGTTCTTTTTGTGTGGCCAGGCTCAAACTCATGTTTGTGTCCACCATACAGTACAGCACTACATGCTTTGTAGTGGGAACACAGGGGCAAGCTTTTCTTCTGTGGTGAACTGTGGGCGCCAAGAGAGTTGAGACTGTGTTCTCATTGCGTAGTGTAGCATCACATGGGCATAGCACATGGAAACATTTGGCATAGTGCTTTCAGTCTTCTTTGTGCTCTGTGCTATTCTAACAAGTAAGTGGGCACTGATCACTCCTTGCATCTCAAAGAGGAATGGGATTGGATTGGAGAAAGTGGAAAGCCTTTAATAATGGGTTAGGAGGATGTGAGTCCCAGGCAAGCTTGGGCTGCAGAGTATAAAACCTTTTCCCACAAAAGGTGGGCTTTGGAAATGTGTTCCACTAGGAGAAAGTCAAAGGCAGAAGGGGGAGTTTCAAGGAAGAAGTTTTGGAAATATTAAATGAGTGCCACATGCCAGTGCTGCTCAAGTAGTGTGTGTGCTTATTTAACATTTAGTAAGGATTGAATGGGGGCAAGATGCCCCCACTTGGTTTTTGCAACAGCGGGTGTTGTGACTGTTAGTGCTACCTAAATTCTTTTAACAGTGATCCCTCACCAGCTTGAGGGAATCAGAAAAAGGGTGGGTGTTCAGACAGGCACATTTGAGCTTTTATAAAATAGGGTCTTACTATATAGTCCAGGGCTGGCTTTGAACTTGCAGTTCTCCTGTCCTTACCTCCTGAGTGCTAGGAGCACACGTACCACAAAGCAAACTTTTTCTATAAAAGACCAGATAATAAATTTGCGAAGCTTTCCTCCAGCTATGTGTAATCAAAGACAATACAGAAAAAAATGGTTATGGCTGTGTTCCAATTAAACTTCATTTACAAATTTAAGTAGTAGGCCATGTTGGGCTCACAGGACATCTGCCTTGGATATTTGAGGAGGAAAAGAGGTAAATTTTCATCATGAAGATTTTTCACTTCTTTGTAACTATATGTACATGCATTATGAAAGTATTCATGCTAGTGGTCCAATTCTTTAAAAAGCCAGTTATGGCATGCAGGTTAATTTTAATGTCTAGATATTTTACCAGAAATTTATATTAAAGGGAACTTTGCATTTGGGATGATTAAGGAGAATACGCAGTGATGGAGAAAACTGTGTCTTTGGCTATTATGGAAATACATTTATTTAAATGCAGTCTTTTTCTTTGTCTTCATTTAGTATTTTTTATAATTGGGAACACTAACTTTATATCATCTAATTCTCATTTGTTTTTGCTAATGGAGGAGAACCAAAACCAGTAAGATAAACCCAGAGTTTGAGAAGGTGTGGCTTAGTGGTAGATTGTTTGCACAGCATGCTCAAGGCCCTGGGTTCCATCCTCAGAACTGCAAAAACAAATGAGCAGTAATGTCAAATAATTTCTCTATGCTTTAGGGGACTGCCTTGGTGCTTGAGTGTGGCTATGTATTTGGCATTCTTCACAGATTAAATATAGCAAGCAGCCTGGCAGTTCACAGTATTCTCAGCTGCAAAGACCAAAGCTGAGAAGAATCTAAACAAAAGTTCTACACTTACAAAATGTCTGAACTTTTCAATTGAACAGAGGGAGAAAAGAAACTTCAAATGCTCCAATAAGAGAATCTGTTTTTTCTCATCAGACATGATTCAGGTAATTGGATAGAATAAAGTCAGAGGGTTAGTTAGGCAAGAACTTCATAGACCGAGTTTGTTGTCCTTCAAGGTTTTTTTTTCCCTTCGAGACAGGGCTTTTCTGTAGCTTTGAAGCTGTCCTGGAACTAGGATGGCCTTGAACTCACTGGAACCAGGATGGCCTTGAACTCACAGAGATCCGCCTGCTTCTGCCTCCCAAGTGCTGGGATTAATGTGTGCACCACCCCTCGGCTGTCCTCCAATTTCTTTTTTTTTATATTTATTTATTATGTATACAATAGTCTGTCTTCATGTATGCCTGCAGTCCAGAAGAGGGCACCAGACCTCATTACAGATGGTTGTGAGCCACCATGTGGTTGCTGGGAATTGAACTCCGGACCTTTGAAAGAGCAGGCAATGCTCGTAACCACTGAGCCATCTCTCCAGCCCCCTGTCCTCCAATTTCTAAGACTCCCCCAATTCTTTTGATTAGTCTATATGTACTCTGGTAAAAACAACTACAAAAAAAACAAAAAAAAGTACCAAGTGCTTTTCATTGGCCCTATTTTTTTTAGAGGCACCTAGAATTTAAAGTCTAAATATGTCTTGTAAGCAAGATTGTCTTGTCGTTTTTCAAGAATTTGACAATGTTCAGATTTTATTGATGTTTTTTAGCTTCTTTTTAGACTTTCTAAGCAAGTTTTTATGTGCCATCGTAATAACACTGGTTTTGGAAACAAGAGTATGCTGAAGATCACATAGAAACATTTTTGAGTTTAGGCTGCACCCTTCCTGGCAGAGACATTCTTTTTGAACATTTTTAACAAGTAATTTGGTCACTGTCAACTAACTAGGTAAGCCAGAGACTACTCTTGTCCGTATCAGATATGTGGGGTAATATTCTAACCTATGATCCTGGAGATAATACAACATTATTAAGGTATTTCCAACTATTTGCCCTAACTGTACTGTCCTGCTTTCTGATTTTTATGGAAGATAATTTTGTTGTTAGAGCCAAAAGGAGGAGCCAGGCCACTGTAAGGTGAGCTTGCCTCTTGTGAAAATATCCTAGATTCAGTGTCTCTTTCTTTAGGTGCTTTTGACAATTTTCGTCTTTGCCTTACAGGCTCAGGACCATGGCTGCTTTTCACATCTTCTTTTGCATTTTCTGTATGCCAAGCAGTTTTCTGACACAAGTGTCCCCAATGCTGTCAACAGTATTGCTCGGCTGTGACTGTGTGTCTGTGTCAGGTGTTCCTCTGCTACACTGAGCTGCATGGAACTGTGCCGGATGGGTTTCTGTGTAGCCACTGGATTCTAGCTTTTCCTGCTTATCCATGAAGTTGGCAAGCTCCTTTTCATTTTCCTCCCCTCAACTACTGAGAAAACTGTATTTTCCTTTTGATCCTTAAGACTTTGTGGAGACTCAATTTCGTTCTTGGCCTTGTTCAGTTGACTGAAGCGCAGGTATGCTCTGCTGTCGGCTTCCTCTGGTAGCCCAGCTAAGATTTACTTTGAGTTCTTTGGGTGTCCTCTCATGCGTGACTTGGTTCCTCTTTCATCTTTGGGTCAGCTCCTTGAGACTTGTTTCTGTGGTACAGCTGAACCCATGTTAACATAGCAGAACTTCTGGCTGTTACCATGACTTCTGACCATACTGTGGAAAGGGTATGCAGTTACCTATAATAGGACAGGACCTTCTTTCCCAAACTCTCCAACTTTGACTCTGGAGATTCATAATTGAGGTTTCTCAGGTGTCCAGGAGTAAGCTGAAGGAGGTGGGTGAGAGAAGAGCAGTATCAGTGACCCGTGTTTGCCTTCTTCAAACAAGGGCATGGACTAGGATGCAAGCAGAGGGAGCTGGGAATTGGCATTTATACAAACTACAGTGGGGAAAAGAAAACTGGCTCTCAAGAGAATATTTGATAGGTAGATCAGCCCCTTTTTTAAGCAGGGAAAGGACACAGTTGTTCTTAAAAAACATGTCCCTGTCACATTAGTTTTCATTTTCCCTCATTGGAAGGTGCCAGGGATACAGAGAAAGCATGATGAAAATGGCGGCTGACAGTCTTCTTCTGGAGGACAAAGCGAGAATGACTGTGGCAAATTGCAAAGCAAATGTTTTCTGTAAAGGCAGATACTGGGTACCAGTACTAGCTAGAGTGCTTATGACAAACCTTGCTGGGATGGCGATGGTGGTGATGGGGGCTCTTTTTGTTTTTTGAGAAAGGGTCTTACTTTGTAGCCCTTGCTGGCTTGTAATCATAGACATCTGCCTGCCCCTACTTCTACTTCCTTGGTGCTGAAATCGAAGGCATGTGCCACCATGCCCATCCATCTTTTAAATGAATTGTTCTTTAGTCTTTGAACATTTCATACATTTATTTTTATCACAGTTACTGACCATGACCTTCCTCCGCCTCCTTCTAATGTCCCTTACCTTGTCACCCTGCTAACTTCATGTCCTTTCTCTTTTGTTATTACTAGCCCCTGGAGTCCAGTTGTTGCTGCCCAAAAGTGTATGTGTGTGATGATAGCCACTATGCTATGGGGAAACCTATCAGCAACCAAGTCCCCAGAAAAGACAGTGGCTCTCTCTTCTATTTCTTTTTTTAAATTAAAAGGCCTTTCAGGCGGATCTTTGTGAGTTCGAGGCCAGTGTGGTCTACAAAGTGAGTTTCAGGACAGCCAGGACTGTTTCATGGTGAAATCCTATCTCAAAAAAACAAAAAAGAAAGAAAAAGAAAAGGCCTCTCTTTTGTTTCTGTTTGCCATAGCAGTTTAGAAATGGTTCTACCTACTTATCTTCTTTCCTAGCTTCTTTAATTATGATATTTATCTCTAAGCTCTCAATCTTGTTTCAAGAAGGGCTAATCTGTTCTTCCCTACACTCTGTGTTCTTTCAACTGAATTGCCCTCAAGTTCACTTTTTCTAGTCCCGGATCAAACCATTTGTAAGTTATTTTGTGTGTTGTGTTTTGTTTGTTTTAGTGTGTGTGAGTGTATTGCATGTATTGTGCAGTGCCCTCATGGGTTAGAAGAGAATTCTGGATCTCCTGGAAGTGGACTTACAGATTGTCATGACCCCCTTTGTGGGTCCTCTGCAAGAGCAACAAGTGCTCTTATCCAGGGAACCATTGCTCTAGCCACTATTTGTTTCTGAGTAAACCCTGAACTCAACTTGAAATTGCCTCAGTTTCCATAGTTCTGCTATCAAAGGTGTATGCCTACATCCAGTTCATTATTTTTAGACTCACCTGAAGAAAAATAGGTAAAGTCTTCAATTTTTAAGCTTTTTTGTGTGTAAGATATTCCAATCTTCAATAACAGAATTAACAAACTAATAAAGTTGACAAAATCAGCAAATCTATTGAGCACTCTCTTAGTTTTCAGTGGGAGAGTGCTTGCCTACCATGCACAAAGGCCTGGGGTCCTTCTCTAGTGTTATAAAACACAATATAGAAGGGATGGTTAGGTAAAATCTATCCATTTATAAATAATAGCCAAATAGGGAGGGAAATTGTAAGAACTAAGAGGAAGCTGGTGTGGACCCTGTCCTGTAGGAGTCGAGGGAAGCGAGTTGCTGCAGGCATTGGGCTAAAGCCTGGGTGATTAGGACAGCAGAGTGAGAGGCGGAAGAGTGTGGGCCAAAACTCCTGACATTTGGAAGGCTGACACAGGACGGTTGCTAGTTGGGGGCTAGACTGGGCTACATACTGAAACTTTATGTCAAAAAATAAAGCAAGTGGATGGACAGATTGCTCAGTGGTTAAGAACACTGTACAGTGAGACTGGTGGTGCGCTCCTTTAATCCCAACACTTGGGAGGCAGAGGCAGGTGGATCTGTGAGTTCAAGGCCAGCCTGGTCTACAGAGTGAGTTCCAAGAGAGCCAGGGCTACACAGAGAACCCCTGTCTCAAAACAAAACAAAACAAAACAAAAAAACACTCTCTGTTCTTCCAGAGGACCAGGATTCAATTCCCTGCACCCACATGGTGGGTCACAGCTGTCTGTAACTTCAGTTCCAAGGGATCTGATGCCCTCATCTTGCCTCCATGGACAAACACCCATACAAAATAAGGAAAAACAAATTTTAAAGTATTACATAAATACCCTCACCCCCACATCCAAAACTCCAAAGAAATTCTATTCCTTATCTTGACAGTATTTTCTACTCTAAAATATTTTGTCCTGTTCTTCATTGAATGGAACTGACAACCAAATAAGCTTTGATCATTTTAAAAACATGATCTTCCTATGTTGATGTACTTGGTTATTTATGAAATTGATTTCTGTTCCCATAACAGCTTAAACGATTTAGTTTGGATGTATCTGAATTCATAGCCCCCTTTCCCCCAAAAAATACTGGCCTATTTTGGTTTTCTTTGCTTTCTCAGCTGATCGACAAGCACTGAATGCATTGGCTGAACTATTCCTGATACTTTAAAAAATAACTTTTTTATAACAAAACACTTTGAATATTGTAGAAAAATCAGAAAATATGGAGAATTAAGAAAACCATCTAAAGATAGCAACACAGCATTTTGCTATATTTCATTCTACTTTCTTTCAGTCTTTTCTTCTTTCTGTATTTTGAGTCAAGGGTTTCTCTGTGTTTCTCTTGGAACTTGCTCTGTAGACCAGGCTGGCTTCAAACTCACAGAGATCTGCTCCCTCTGCCTCCCAAGTGCTGGGATTAAAGGCGTGCATCACCACCACCTGGCTTCTATTCATTTTCAAAGACCGCATACTAGAAATATACTTGAGATAGAAGTTGGCTTAGTTTTATACCCTCTATTGGTGTTTCAATTAACATAAATAGACCCATTACTTTGAAGCTGGGTATGCACTAGGTAATTTGAGGCTGCAGCTCCCAAATCTGAGTTCAACTTAGCTATAATATGAGATGCTCTCTGAAAGAAAAGTTCTCTCAAGGAGCAGCAATAGAACATTCCTTCATATTGATGTGCTGCAATTTATTTGAACATGTTTCAATTGTTTTTTTTTTGTAATTAAAACTATTCCAAACAGTTCCACAATGAATGTGTTTGAACATAATTTTTTTTATGCCTGATGATATTTGCAGTAAATTTGTAGAACTGCAATTACTAGAACAAAGGATATAAACTTTGTAAAGACTAATCCTTCTTCATTTTGGTGGTGCTGGAGGTAGAGGTCGAACCTAGGGCCTCATACATGCTGAGCAAGTGCTCTGTGATCTTGCTGTATCCTCATGAGCGCAGTGTTTCTTTTTATGGTAATTACTTGGAGTTTCGGTACTCATTTGAAGAAGTGGGTTATTTCTTGTGTATTAATAGTGGATAGTGACCCTTGTGTTTTCTGGGAAGTACCTACATTGAGAGTATTTTTGACTAACATGAATATTTTTAAAAATGATAGCATGAGTGAGTTTGAGTGTTTGATTTCTTTAGAGAAATGTGGGAAATTTTATTGGAATTTTTTTAGCCTCTTAATACATCAGCATTGCTTAGGGACTAAGTAGTTCAAATGGTAGGATTATAAGTGTTGTTTGTTTGTTTGTTTGCTTATTTGGTCTTGGGTTTGGTTTTTGGAGGAGAGTCTCAGTAAATGTAGCCCAGGCTGACCTTGGTCTCCTGAGTACTGAGATGAGAGTTTAGAGCAAGGTAACCAGGAAACAAAGTGAAGGCTCTGTTTTTACCTTATTATGATTCACTTTGCTATGGCATTTATAGCTTAGGAGATGGCACATTAAAAGTCCACAGGGTGCAGTATACTGTGTTTTCTGAACCAAAACCATTAATAATGATTGTTATGTACTTTTAAAAACAGAATTGTTTTCTAAATATAGAGCATGAGCTGGTTAATTACTATCTAATAAGTTCAGAATGTAAGATAATTTTGAGTTGAAAGAATCTTTTCTTCTCTCTGTTGGCTTGAATTCATAATGCAGAAGGTAAGTAAAAGTAAATTGAAGCAGGCAGGCCTATTTTCACAGTATAATCAATTAGATATCACAAAATATCCTCAACTCAAGGTATTAAAACTACTTTATAATTCTTTTATCCTCTCTACTGACCTAACTTCCAGTTGATTCTACCAGGTTCCCAAATAGTATAGGGGAGTTTTTCTCAACGATTTTCATTTAAATCTTTCTTAATCTTCATTAAACCTTCGTTTAAATCTGGTTTAAAAATTGTTTTTGGTGGTGGTACCAGGGACCGCTGGTACTAGGGACTGCTGGTAGGTTTTGTGACTGAGGAAGCAGTGTATCACTGAGCTATATCAACTCTCTCTCTGATTTAATTGAAAGTTTTAAGGGAAAAAATTCTTATGCAGTGTTTTTATTAATTAATTGTACCCAGCAAGTTCTGGATTGCAAAAGAAGTTAATCTTTTTATACTGATATTTATATGTAGCTCAGATTCATGATTTACAGTATTTCAGGTATTCTCTTGACCATAGAGAAATAACAGACCCTTATAACAGCCTATATTTTTTATCAATGAAAAAAGTACCAACAGAATTATTTTATTCAGATTATTTTAGGAGACAAAATAAGAAAACTAATATGAATTAGAGTTTTTTTCAATAACCAGTTTGCTTTTTCTGACAGAAATTGGAATGCCCCTCAGCTGTTTGTGACAGTATTAGCAAACTCACATTTGAATATTGTTTTGTTGTTTTTCTTTAGATGTGTTCTTTGTGCCATTGTCCTGGAGCAACAATTGGCTGTGATGTGAAAACCTGCCACAGGACATACCACTACCACTGTGCATTGCATGATAAAGCTCAGATCCGAGAGAAACCTTCACAAGGCATTTACATGTAACTGTTTCATTTTGCTTTGTTTGAAAGCAATCATACTTTCCTTCAGCTTTTATAGTTTCTCCTCATTCAAAACATTTCATTGTCACTATAAAGGCTGTTTTGATATGTAATAGTTAAAGAAATGATTTAGGAAGTGTAACAGTGAGATTTAAAAAATTCAGTTTATGAATGGGGTGGACTGTGCTGCTCATTTTTGTAATTTGGAAACTGAATTTAATTTAGTTCATGATTTTGTATTTTCCCCCTCAGGGTTTATTGTCGGAAACACAAGAAAACAGCACATAACTCTGAAGGTATGTCTTATCAGTCAGTTCCATGTTTCAGGAAGAAATGTAAACAAAATATGAATGGTCATCTGTTAAGGTTTTTCTTAAGATATGGTTTATTAAATATCTTACAATTGGGGACTATAAGTGGAGGCTGTTTGTTCATTTCCCAGCCACCTAGACCCAAAATAGTTCACACAGAAACTGTATTAATTAAACACTTCTTGGCCTATTAGCTTATACATATTTCTAGCCAGCTCTTATATCTTAAATTAACCTATTTCTATTAATCTGTGCACCAACACGAGGTTATGACCTACTGGCAAGTTTCCACCATCTGTCTCCTCCTGTGGCTACATGGCATCTCACTGACTCCACCTACTTTCTCTATATATATCTCTTTCAGCCTGGCTATATTCTGCCCTGCTACAGGCTGAAGCAGCTTCTTTTATTAACCAATGGTATACAGAGGGGATTCCCACATCAAGGGACATCATTAGAACAAACTAATGTAAATAAGAGCTAATTTTTAAAGAAAATTTTTACCTCAGAGATCTTATAAAGTATACATTGAAAATTTATGTCACATTAGGAAGAAACAGTGGTAACAGTGACATGTTTCTGTAAGGGTGTTAATTGGGATTCTTGCTTTCATTAGCTATTATAGAGAATGTGAATGTATAAATACTAATGTACTTTAGATCAGCATACGTTCTAGGAAAATTTCAACACATTGTGGTAGCTTTATGTGGTAGCCTTATTCATGATTTTGCTTCCCATTGTTTCATTTACTTTTGGGCTCTCATGATCCAGAAATATTAAGTAGAAATTTCCAAAAATAACAAGGTCTAAGTTACTTTTGATTACAATATATTTATGTTTTATTAATAGTTATTGTTGTTAATGCTTTATTGTCTCTATAAGTCAGACTTTCTCATAAGTAGGTACATGTAGGGAAAAAAATTTAGAATTATTCATGATTTTGCGTATTGACTGGGAATTTAAAAACACATCCCTCACTGAAAAATATGTGGAGATGTATTATATTTTTTTCCAGAAGAAAATAGATATCTTTACAAGTAACTAAATTTAAAAATAGAAGCTTATTTTGTTTCCACTTAAATTTACAAAACTAGTTTAATCATGTTTACATACGTATTGTTAGCTAATTTGCATCTGGTCCTTAAAACATGAGGAAGTTAGTTCTCAAGTTGGATTCTGACTTGGGTCAAACCTTTTATTTTTTCTTTTTCTGTTTTATTTTAAGTGTGTGGGTGTTTTGCCTACAGGTATGTCTGTACACCATGAGCATATCCTATGCCCATGGAGGCTAAAAGAGGGTGTCAGGTCCCCTGGAACTGGAGTTACAGACTCTTGTGAGCTTCCATGTGGGTGCTGGGAGTCGAACTTAGGTCCTCTAGAAGAGCAGCTAGTGCTCTTAACTGTTGAGCCATCTCTCCAACCCTGGCTCAAACATTTTCAAACAGATGGTTTTGATAATGTCTACTAGCAATATAAAAATGTCTACTAGCAGTATAAAATGGATGAGATTCAATCTCAGATTAATTTTAATTTTTCATTTAGCTTGGACTTAGTCTTTAAATTTTTTTATTAACTTCTAAGACTGTTCTGTTCAAAATTAAAATGGATCAAATACTGGTATTTTAGGAAGTTGATGATCCTTTTGAGAGAGGGTCTCTCTATTATGTAGCCAGATTCCCTTGCCCCTGCCTCCCAAAAGTTGTAGGATTAAAGGTGTGTGCCACTATGCTGGACTTGTTGCTGATCTTTTTAAAGACTTAGCTAGGGCCTGGAGAGATATAAAGCCTTCTTGAAAAGGATCAGAGATGGATTCCTGTGGTGATATTTTGTTTGTAATCTAACAAATAAAACTTGCCTGAAAATCGGAGTGCATAGTTAGCCACTAGTTAGCCGTAGAGGCCAGGCAGTGGTGGCAGTGGTGGCAGAGACAGACAGGCCTCTGTAAATTCAAGGCCACCCTGGGCTACACGAGATTGATCCAGTCCAAAAGAGAAACAGAGCCAGGCGGTGTTGGCTCATTTCTTTAATTCCAGTACTTGGGACACACATACCTATAATCCCCAAACTAGGGAAAAGTGGAGACAGGAAGGGATATGGCTGGGCAGAGAGAAAAATATAAGGTGCCGGGGGGTGGGGGATAGGGGGAGATAGGAGTTCAAGGCATTCAGTCTGATTCGTGGAGATAGGGTCTTGCCCCTTCAGTCTAAGGATTCAGTAGAGTTTAAAAGTCTCTCTAGTGGCTGGCTCCTTTAGTTCTCTGATCTTTCAGCATTTACCCTGATATCTGACTTTGGGTTTTTATTATTAAAACCAACAGATTCCCAACTGCCATGCTGGGTAGTTCCTAGGGTCTGATTCCTCTGGCCTCCATGTGCACCTGAACTCATATACACCTATACATACACACACACACTAAAAATAAATCTTTAGAAATCCACTTACCTGATTACTGGTATAAATAAAGTGGTTTCCCTTTCTGATCTCTTATACTTTGCTTTTACAGTAGAAAACCATACTGTTTTCACATCTGAAGTCCATATTAATTCATGCTGCTTAAAAATACAGTAATCATATATGTGCACTGAAATATGCATCATACTTAATGGTAATTAAAATTTTTGGAACAAATGATTTAATAGCTACACATGCTAACTATGATTTGGTCATCATACATTGTATCCATGTATTGAGTTATTATGCTATATTCTACAAATACATAAAATTAAAATAATAGTTAAATATAAATTCAACATTGAATATAGATAAGCAGGCACACACATATACATAAGTAAAAATAAATGAATTTTTAACAAACTTTTTTGTGTGCTCTTAAAAAGGAAAGTATAGGGCTGGAGACATGGCTTGTAGGGTAAAGAGCATTTGATGCGATCCTAGAAGACTAAAGTTTGGTTTCTAGCATCCATATCAGGTAGCGCACATCTGCCTGTGACTCCAACTCCAGGGGATCCAGTGCCCTCTTCTGGCCTCTTTGGAAATGACTGGATAAGCAATAAGAACAAATACTTTTGATAGAGTGTGATTGAAAATCCCATACAACTATTTTTTTATTTTTTTCACTCAATTCTAGATTTCTTAATCAAAAATCTTTTGTGAAGGGTTCTAAGTAGGGGCTGGCAGTGTATCTCAGTAGTAGATGGCTTGCTCAGTATGTGCGATGCTCTGGGTTCTAACCTAAACACTATATGAAAAAGGAAGAAAACCATTGAAAGGAAGCTTTCCCATCATTCAGTTCCTTCAGATTTTAACAGTGTATCTGTACAGCGCCCTTTTAGGATTAGTGTAGCCATCTGTGTTAAGAGCTGAGGATTAAGATTCATGATCTGATTAATATAAGTATATGAATATACTGTGGCAGGATACTTGAGATATTTAAAGATGATTAATATATGCTGATTAATATAGCTGGCTCCCATTTTATTTTCTGGCCTGCTGAAACCAATAGTACCATCTAGTGGTAAAAAAAAAGCCACTGCAGTGCGGGGCATACTAAGAAAGGTTCTTAAAAATTGTTCCTTTTTTTACATTTATTTATTTAGTATGAGCCTGTGTTTGTGTGTGTGTGTGACAAAAACCAATTTTGGGAAGTTGGTTTTTTCCTTCTATCATGTGTAATTCAGGATTGAACTCATGTCTTTAGCCTAAGCAGCAAGTGCCCTTACTGCCTGAATTCTCTCAAAGACCCAACTAGAATGATTTTGAGTTCCTTTTGCTGAGAGATTTCTAATTCTATTTCATACTTTATGAACAACTTCAAATTGGCTTGAGTTTCTGGGTTCATGGAATACTTCTGTAGACTGTCAGGCCCTTTTGTTTTCTTGGTATTTAGTGTATGTTTATTTATATTCTGGAATTTGAGGCATAATCTTATCTTTAGTTTTAGTTGTATTGTTTTGTTTTGGTTTGGTTTTTTTGTGACAGGTTTCTCTGTAGCTTTGGGGCCTGTGCTGGAACTCGCTTTGTAGACCGGGCTGGCCTCGAGCTCACAGAGATCCACCTGCCTCTGCTTCCCGAGTGCTGGGATTAAAGGTGTGCGCCACCACTGCCCAGCCTTAGATGTATTTTTATCTTAGGTGCCTACATGTATGTCTGTGCACCATATCCATGCATAGTGTCCATGGAGGCCAGAAGGTAGCTTTGGATTCCCTGATCTGGAGTTCTGGATAGTTGCAAGCCACCATATGGGTGCTGGGAAAGCAAACATGTATTTCCCAAAGTTACATAAAGGGAAGCATTTTAGGTGATACTGAGGTATCAGGGTCTGACTTTAGGAATTGGGTGCTTGATGGAGGACATCATTGAAGGTAATGTAATTGAGTGGCTAGTTTGCCCATATGCTCAGTTGAAATTAGCCAGAATGAAGACTGGGTGGAACAGAGAAGAGCTGTGTGCTAAAAAAGCCTGCTGTGTTAGGTAACATGAACAGGAGAGTTGGTAGTTGTTAGCAACTGGGAGAGGAAGAAGTGAGTGTCATAGATCCTTTTTACCCAGAGTGTAGACTATAAATCAGCAGAATGAGCAACATCTATGAGTTTATTTAAAGTGTCTAATCTTAAGCCTTACATTGACTTTCTAAAAAGGACTGTCTTTTAACAAGATAAAGTTGAGAAGTTATGGCTTAGCTAAGTGGTGTGGATGGAAAGATATCTGGCTTTTTACAAAGCAGTAGAGATCAAGCAATGACTTGACAACATCGGTAGAATTTTGCTTGATGTTCCTTCTTTGCATCATCTAGTGTGGTAGCTATGTGTGATAGTGACTAGTGTTCTTAAACTTTTCTATTCCTAGTGGGAAGTTTATACATTAAATATGGGCAAGAATGAACAGAATTAAATCCTATGTAATTCGTCTAGTTGTGCTGTTTTGAAACAGGGTCTTATATAGCCCATTCTGGCCTCCAGCTCAAGGTCCTGCTGCTTTCAGCCTGAGTGCTAGTTCTATGGATATATTTTACCATGCTTAGCTAAGCACTATATCTTTACATGTTTTTCCTGTATGTATCTGGGTAGGAGCTATATTGTTTATTCCCCTTTTTTTCGAGGCAGGGTTTCTGTAAGTAACAGCTTAGGCTGTTGTAGAACTTGCTTTGTAGATCAAATTGGCCTTGAACTCCAGGAGATCCTCCTGCCTCTGGCTCCTGAGTGCTAAGATTAAAGGCATGCACCATTACCACCCAGCAGCCTTTAAATTTTTTAAGTTATTTTTCTTTATTTTTGTGTCTTTGTGTTTGTGCGTGCATGTGTATGCATGTACATGCAAGGACTAAACTCAAATTATCAGGCATGGTGGCAAACATCTTTACCCACTGAGCCTGGGCTATTTCTCTTAACCCTCTTAAAAGCAGCATTTTAAAAGCAGTAAGTACAGGGCTAGAGAGATGGCTCAGCAATTCAGAGATCTAGGTACTCTTACAGAGGACATTGGTTTAGTTCCCAGCACCCACATGGCAACTAACAACTGTCTGTAACTCCAATTCCAGAGTGTCTGACACATTTTTCTAGCTTCTGCAGACACTGATATACTTGGTGCACAGACATATATTCAGGCAGAACACGCATACACATACAACAAAAAGAGATACAACTTCAAATAATTTTAAATTAATAAATTTGGGGCTGAAGAAAGGATCAGTGGTTAAGAGCACTTGCTGCTCTTTCAGAGGACCCGAGTTCAGTCCCCAGTACTCACATCAGGTGGTTTACTCCTCTAACTCCAGCTCTTGTGGGTCCAACATTTTCTTTAGGCCTTTGCAGAAACCAGCATGAATGTGCACATACATACACAAATACAAAAAGAAATCTTTTAAAAGGTAAATATTGATAATAGCAACTAGCTCTAGCGTATAATGATTGCTACTAGTCTATATTTGTAAAAGTACATTAATAGACAAACCTATCTCAAAACAGTTTAAAGGGGGTTTGGAGAAGTGCTGCTGTTGAGAGCCCGAGTTTCTTCCTAGCACCCACATGGTGGCTCATAACAATTTATCACTCTAGTTCTGGGGCACCAGGTACACAGGTAGTAAACTCATTACATGCTGGCAAAACATCCAAACACATAAAAATAAATCTTTTATAAAAGGTAAAAAAGTAGGGGCTGGAGAGATGGCTCAGTGGTTAAGAGCACTGGCTGTTCTTCCAGAGGTCCTGAGTTTGATTCCCAGCAACCACATGGTGGCTCACAACCATCTGTAATGAGATCTGGTGCCCTCTTCTGGCGTGCGGGCATACATAGAGGCAGAATGTTGTATACATAATAAATAAATAAATCTTAAAAAAAAAGGTAAAAAAGTAAAGTAGAATAAAAATTGTGCTCATAAGTGATGGAAAAAGAATCCTCATTCTTATGATTAGAAAAGCAGCACATTGCTTATTTAAAACACTAAAGAGTACAAAGGTGCTATTAAAATTACCTTAAAACTTGCTACATTTAAGTGTGTGTATGTTGGGGGCCATATGCATACCACAGTGTGCATATGGAAGTCAC
Organism: Ondatra zibethicus; assembly: GCA_004026605.1. Taxonomy (NCBI): domain Eukaryota; kingdom Metazoa; phylum Chordata; class Mammalia; order Rodentia; family Cricetidae; genus Ondatra; species Ondatra zibethicus. The sequence goes on from PVIU01007538.1 coordinate 16,123, forward strand.
AGGACAACTTGTGAATCCTAGGGATGGAACTTAGATTGTCAGGCTGGGCTCCAAGCACTTTTACTTGCTGAGCCACCATTTCTGTGGACCTAAAATTGGTTTCAAAAATTCTCTTACCTCACTCTCTGGGACTAATTGGTATAACTGCCTTATAATCTAATACTAGTGTTATCCCTGAGTTTATATGTATTCAGATATACTAAATGAGTTGTTCTTTTTCCCTATCATGAATCATGAATGTATATCCTAAGAAAGATATTGGCATCTGAGTATAAGAGCTGATACAATTTCTCATTGAGAAATTAGTTTGTAGAATTACAATCAGTAACATACTAAAGGAAAACCAATGAATGTATTAGAAGGTTTTGTCTAAAACTTATAGGTTGGCCCCAAGGCAAATTAATATTTGGTTTTTATACCATTCTTAATACTAAATACATTATCTTATAAGTACTTATATTAAAAATGTTTACTAAAATTGTGTCTATGTATGATGCATGCTTGTGCCAGACAGCAGATGCGGATAACAACTTTGTGGTCTTTCTCTCCTTCTGTCTTTATGTCAATTCCAGGGATTGAACTTAGGTTGCCAAGCTTGGGCAGCAAGCACCTTCACCCATCAAGCCATCTCATATGCTCAAATCTTGGGCCTTTAATAGATAAATATTTATAGTGAATAACTGAATGATATACTTTCTGTTAAGTGTAGAATTCTTTTCTCATTCATGGGAAATCCTAAGAGTTTAATGAAAGTACATGCAGCTAACTTACTAATGGCTTTTTATTGCTTGTGTTAGAGCTTCTTTTTTGTACTTAAGATATGTTTAACTATTCATCAATTAGTTCAGTCATAAATGGCTTTAAAGTTGGAGTTGTTTGTTCAGTTATCACAATGAATGAACTATATACATCAGTGCTGTCCATAGAACTGCAATGATGGAAATTAAGGTCTCTGCTAATGCTGTTGCCATTTGCCCAGTGTGTCTAATAAGTTCTTGAGATGTGGTCAATATGTCTGAGATTATTTTATTATAACTGTAATGATGCTGAAAAGCTACACAGCCTGTATCACAACACTTATTTTTACAGAATTACAGAATCAAAGGAAATAAGGTTACAGAGATTATGATCAAATTTTATGTATTGAATTATCTGAAACATTGGATTGTGCTCTTTTTAATATACCCCAGACCAGTCCTCCACATTTCCAGGGGCCATTTCATGCTAATGAGAAGCATAGCTCCCAGAGACTCATGAACCTAGTGCTGATTGTTAAAGTTGATCCATGTAAAGCTTTGGTTTCTCTCTGAGCAGCTGATTTAGAAGAAAGTTTTAATGAACATGAACTGGAGCCCTCATCTCCAAAGACTAAGAAGAAAAGTCGCAAAGGAAGACCAAGGAAAACTAATTTTAAAGGGCTGACGGAAGACACCAGATCTACATCCTCCCATGGAACAGATGAAATGGAAAGTAGTTCCTATGTAAGTAGAAAACTAGTGAATTCCTCCCGTCTGTTGGAACATGAATAGTTCCGTTTAAGTTGTGTCTACAGGTAAGATTTATTGTTTGAAGTGTTAATAAGCTTTGAATCCATTTTAAGTGTTTTTTTCCTTTTATATTTACAGCGGGATAGGTCTCCACACAGAAGCAGTCCTAATGACACCAGGCCTAAATGTGGATTTTGCCATGTAGGGGAGGAAGAAAATGAAGCAAGAGGGAAGTTGCATATATTTAATGCCAAGAAGGCAGCCGCGCATTATAAATGCATGGTAGGCATGGTTCTTATGTTTTTTTTTTTAAGTCTTTTAGCTGGTGCTTTTGTTTCAAATACTGTTTTAGATCCTTGCATAGTGAAGTATTAGTTACTTTCCTCATTGCTTTGACAAAATACCCGAGCAAAGCATAAGAAAGGAAGGGTTTGGGCTGGGTGAAGTGGTGCATGCCTTTAATTCCAGCACTAGGGAGGCAGAGTCAGGCACTTATCTGAGTTCTAGACCACAGAGCTACATAATTGAGACCCTGTCTCAAAAGACAAAAAGAAATAAAAGGAAAGAAGACAAAAAGAAAAAGAGGTGGGGTTTGTTCAGTTTGGATTGTGGTAGGGAAGTGGTGGTATGAGGCAGCTGGTTACATTGTAGCCACAGTCAAAAAAGCAGAGAACAGTAAATGTTTGCTTCTCATTTATTCAGTTTGGAGCCTCAGCCCACGCAATGATGCCACCCATCTCAGCCTAATCTATAAACTGCCTCACAGACATGCCCAGAGATTTGTCTACAGGGTGATTATAGATTGTGTCAAGATGACAATTAATACAAAACATCACAAATAATATGTTATGCTCCCAAATCTTTTAGTTTTTTGAGACAGGGTTTCTTTGTGCAGCCCTGGATTTCTTGGAATTTGCGCTGCAGACCAGGCTGGCCTTGAGCCCAGAGAGCTCTGCCTCTGCCTCCCGAATGCTGGGATTAAAGGGTGTGTGCCACCACCACCTGGCCCCAACTGTTAGTATACTTCAGATTTTTAAGAAAAAAAAACAACAGGATTTGAAGTAATAGTAATTATAGTTACCATATCAAAATACTCTATAATTTATAACTATAAGAATTTCACCTTTATAATCATTTATTAAATACCAATGTTTATGAAAGTCTTGGGCTTCAACATATAACTTAATATATATCACTGTTGTGGTACTTAGCACGCTGTATTGCAGTTGTTTATGAATGTATCTTTCCTAATAGACTCTAAAATTCCTTGGAGAGATTCTCTTCTTACATCCTTATATCCTGGCCTGATTTATCTTTTGAGCTAGGTTGTATTGAAATAGTCATCTCACTTACAATTAATTTTGAAAAGTTATTTATATAATAAGTTGTTAATAGATGTGAAATCACAAGCCTGTGAGCCCAACACTTGGGAAGCTGAAACAGAGAAAACATCTCAAGTTTGAGTTCAAGGCCAGCCTAGAACACACAGTGAGACACTGTCTCAAAATCCAAGTAACTGGGCCTGGGAAGTGGCTCAGCAGATAAAGGCGCTTAGGCTCCCAGGGCTTGTGTGGCAGAAAGAGCGAACTGACTCCTGCAGGTTCTTTGACCTCCACCCACATGCCATGGCACATATAGAAATATATAGTGTAATAAAAAGTTTAAGACCGTATCACCCCAAATAAACAGAAGTTCTGTATTATAGTACATACTAGATTTACCTAAAATTTTCTTTTTCAAATGTGTTCTCTCCAAGGACCCTTATGGAGTAGATTTTAGATATATATCTGTTTTGAAAATACAATATCAAAAAGGATTCTAATCTGTATTGCTAGTTGAAGTTTGCCAATTTAATCTATTTTTCAAAACTTTCTGGAAATATTAATTAGTTGGGCAAACAGGGTAATGGTATTATTGAGATCTTTGTTATTTAAAGCAGGTTATTTAATCTTAGCTCCAATTGGCAATCTTAGTTGGGTTTTTAATTATTTCCATTTTGGTTTATATTGTAATGAGACATGAAAATATTTAAAATACTTGAGTTGATATTGAGTATTTAGGCAAAATCCTGCTCTGGGAGTTATAGAAATTAATGACTTGTTACTGCACTGTGGAAATTTTTCCTATAAGAATTTCTAAGTGGTTATGTTCTGCATTTTTCTTTTGTAGTTGTTTTCTTCTGGCACTGTCCAGCTCACAACAACATCAAGAGCAGAATTTGGAGATTTTGATATTAAAACTGTACTTCAGGAGATTAAACGAGGAAAAAGGATGGTCTGTGATTTATATATATATATATATATATATATATATTGCATTATGCCATGATACTCTTGATTCTGCTTTAAATTTAGGGCAAATCCCATATTTATCCAGTTATGCAGAAATTTAATATGAAGTACTTCATAGTTTTAAATATAACCTGATTACTGGTCAGTAGCTTTAAGAAGCACAATGTTAGAGCTGATGAACATGGAGGCCAGTGGAATGCAAACCTCTTTCAAGTTTTGTTGTGAAAAATTTCCTCTATTCCAATTCATCAGTCACTGAGAATTTATGGCGCTTATTTCACCTGTGTTTTTAATTCTTACTGCTTGAAGTTTTTCATGGGGGTGGGGGTGGGGGTTGGGTTGCTCATGCCTATGTGAGTGTATTTGAAAACAAGAGTCAGATGTCATGTGTCCTATCCTGCCCCCTCCACCTTGTGCCTTTGAGATACAGTATTTCTCTGACCCTGAAGCTAGGCTGGTGGACAGTAAATCCCAGTGGTCTTCCTGTGAATTGTCATATTTGGTTCTTTCCCTCTTTTAGATTTTATCTTTGGGTGTGTGTGTGTATGTGTCTATGTCTGTATATACATGTTTCTGCATGTTCCTATAGAGGCCAGAAAAAGACATTAGATTCCCTACAGCTCTAGTTATAGAAGGCTGTGAGCCACAATGTGGATGCTAGAACCAAACCTGGATTCCCTGCAAAAGTGGCCATCTCTCCAGCCCCTACATTTGCTTCATATATCCCTTACATAACACAGGCCAGTACTTCCTCTTCCAATCACTTTTGTCTTTTAATTTTATGTATATAGGTGTTTTGTCTACATGTATTCATGCACATTGGTGCTCGTGGAGGTCAACAGATGGCATTGGATACTCTGGAACTGGAGCTAAAGACAGTTAATTGTGAAGCACCATGTGGTTGCTGGGAATTGAACCTGGTTCATCTGGAAGAGCAACTAGTACTCTTAACTGCTTAGCCATCTCTCCAGCTCCCCCATCTCACTTTCTCTGACCTGCTGAAGAACACAAACTACATTTGTTTGCTTTTTAAACTTGTTTGTCCATCCTCCATATTTCTATCTAAAGTGGGAATTACAGAGACTCGAGAGATGGCTCAAGGGTAAAGAGAATGTACTAGTCTTCGAGAGGACCTGAGTTAGGTTACCAACACCCAGATCACAATTCCCTGTAACTCTAGCTCCAGGGAATCCAACACCCTCTTCTGATTTCCACAGGGGTCTGTACTGCACACAGATACACCACATATACATCATTAAAAATAAATCTTTTGAAAAATAAGTGGCTGGAGAGAGGACTCGGTGGTTAAGAGCCCTTGCTACTCTTCCAGAGAAGCTGGGTTCAATGTTTAGTGCCCACATGATGGTCCGCAGCCATCTTTAAGTACCATTCCATGGTCCCTACACCCTCTTCTGGCCTCCGCAGGCGCTACAAGCATATGGTGCATAGAAAGACATGCAGGCAAAACACCCATACACATAAAATAAAAGACTGGGCAGTGGTGGCATACTCCTTTAATCACAGTATTCTTGGAGGCAGAGGTTGGCTGATCTCTGAGTTCAAGGCCAGCCTGGTCTACAGCGAGAGTTCTGGATAGTCAAAGCTACACAGAGAAACCCTGTCTCCAAAAAAAGAACAAAACAAAAAAACAAAATAAACATATAAATATTAAAAGATTTTAAAAATAAAGTAAGTCATTTGAAAAATTAAATAAGGGACTGGAGTGTTGGCTCAGCAGTTAAGTCCTCTGCTCTTACAGAGGACCTAAGTTCAATCCTCAGCACCTGCATGGTACTCAAATGTAACTCTAGTTCCAAGGGATCTAGGCATGCATACACATACATTCATACATATATACATACAGGCAAAACACTCATAACACATAAATTAATTTTTAAAAAGAAACTGGGAATTACTCATAAGGGCATGAATAGATTCAGTTTCAACTCTTGGGCCCATACTAGTATTATACAAGACGAACTATATCTTCCCCTGGGTTTCCTATCAGGTACATCATGACTGGTCCTGGATGGGGTGATCAGTTTGTTGTGAAGTTCTCCTTCACTCTTTCATGTGGTAGCTTCAGATATTTATGGTCCTTGTCCAGCTCCACTAGAAATGACTTTTTCTTTGTGGAACTTCTTATTTTCAAATGTGACAATTATCTGTTCTTTAGATTCAGCTCATTTGGTTGTTAAATTTGGTTACTTTGAAGCTGAAATCCTTAGTACTAAACATATAGGAAATTCACCTTATCCTCCTGTGTGGCAGTGCTGTGTTATTTAGACAGAAGTCTAAATAAGTGAGTGGGACAAAAATTCAGTTCTTTTGATGAATTTATTGAACGACTCTGTTAAAGGTTAGGGTAAATGCTAACCTTAGCAGTCCCGTGTCTACTCCAATAGAAATTAGTCCATCATGATCCTTTCCCAGCACTCTAAATAGAAAAGGCTAACCAGTTGAATAAATGTGGAAGCTATTTACTATGCCCCTGTCCTGGAGAAGGGCTATGAAACACTCTGGGAAAAGACAATCTGCCTACCTCTTGTTTGTCAGACTTACTGTACTGTGAGACCTCTTTTGCAATGGGTACCTGTTAATCTCACAGTATTATTTAGGAGAAGCTGAGAAGTTTTGAAAAGATTTCAGCCCCATAAGTCTCCCTTCGCCATTCTGGAAACTTAGTAGTGAGCCTCCTAATGGAGGGATTGCTTTCCTGTTTTTCTCATTTTTTTCTAATCATAATAGGAAAGGATATGATTTCAGGAAGGAAAAGGTGTCAAACCACTAAAATAGCTAATGTTATTTTTGTGCTTGGCAAAATTAAGGAGTATCATCTGTATTTATAGTCCAACCATATATGTTGTCACAGCTTTGATTGTTATATAACTTTGCTTTTTTGGTGTATTTTTTAGTAGAAAATACCTGCCGTTTTTTTATTTGTTATTATTTATTTTTGTTTGTGTGTATGTGTGTGTGCTTTATGCATGCATGGATGTGGGTACCCATGAAGGCCAGACGTAGGCATCCTGTACCTGTAGTTACAGGCATTTGTGAGCTGTGCAACATGGTTGTTGGGAACTGGACTCTAGTTCTCTGCAAGAGCAGCAAATACTCATAATCACTGAGTCATTTCACCAGCTCCTGGCTGCTGTTTCTGTAGAAATGGAAGTAGTTGGCTAAAATATACTTAAAATAGAATAAATAAGATTGCCTACACCTTGAAGTACTGCTTCTAATTATTCTTTTTCTTTAAACAGAAATGCACACTTTGCAGTCAGCCTGGTGCTACTATTGGATGTGAAATAAAAGCCTGTGTTAAAACCTACCATTACCACTGTGGAGTACAAGACAAAGCGAAATACATTGAAAATATGTCACGAGGAATTTACAAGTAAGATAACAACTGTCTGGTTCTTTAACATGCCAGTAAGTTAGTGCCCTTAGAAAGATGCACTAGTTTCTTCATCTCTATGCTTCGACAGTGTTTCAGGCAATTTTAGAACACTGATGCTATTGTATCAGGAATGAGGACTACAGTTAGGAGTTTTCTCCGACTGTATTGCTGGTCATTCACTAGTGATCACTCAGGCACAAGACCGTCGTTAGGAAACTTACAGTTTATTAAGCTCTCCCAACAGCTCTACCGTTTAATTAAATGACAGACAAGTCAATGTTCAATTATACATTATGTAAGCATCTAGATGAAAGAGCTAACCTAACCTGTGGTAAGAAGTGTTTGAGATTTTGCTGAAAACAGAAAACAAAATTGCTGGAGCTGAGATGTAAAAGACAAAGGTAAACATGGCGCAGGTGTTCTGCTGTACACACGCCAAGTAAGCACTCTAGCACTGAGACAAATTCTAGGGTAAAAGGTTGTCCTTGCTGGCCTTGAAATCACACATGTCTGCCTCCTTAGTGCTGGGATTAAAGGTGTGTACACTTTGTCTAACCTTCCAATCTTGCTAAGACGTCTTTTGGCTTTAACTTCACAACTGCACTCTAGTTGAGATTATCCACCATTTTCACCTGGTTCATCAGCGATAGCATGGTCATTCATTTTGTCTCCTTTCTGCTTCTGCTTGACATACTTGGATTAAAGTACTTGCTTGGTGTGTATGAAGTTCAGTCCTTGCACAAGAGAGGGAGACAGAATATCTTCTGAAATTTGGGATTGCACATCACTTTTTGTAATTGGTCTTCTACTTACTTGTGTGTCTATAGTAGTTCCATTCCTTTCATCAGATGGAGAATGAATTTGATAGGAATCCCTGGAACTTGACTTGCCCTTGAGAGTTGTGAAACACTTCCATGGACTTAATATGCAGTAAAACAATAACTAATACGCAATTAAACATTCTCTTGTTTGTGGACAAAGCAGTTGCACATTGAGTCATCAAGCCCTTTGGGTGCACATATAACATGCTAATGCTCTCAGGCCTCTAAGCAACAGATAATGAACATATTATAGAGAGAGCTACCAAGAGATGGAAGACTTCTGTTTTATTGTGTAAGACTTGCTTAACTGTAAAAGCAAACCATTCAAATCAACAAGCTGTACCTGTCTCATCAGTGCATATGTTTGTATAAAGTCAATATAAACTATAACATAAACTCAGTTCTGTAATCCAATGTTTAAAATTGGAAAATAAGTGTTCATGTGGTCTATTGTAAATTGGTAAAGAAAAATCATGTCATCACCTTCCAGGTAAATGGATGAAAGGCCACTTTATAACTTTGAGTGTCAGTTTCAGAACCTTAGAGTATCATCTCAACAACACCTTTGCTAAGTTAAGAATCATGATAGGGTGTCCGGGAGAAAACAACAAATAGTTTATTTAGCGTTGAAGGGAAAGAGCAGTGACCCCTGATGCAAGGTGGGCCTCAGAATTACAGATACAGATTGGGTCTTTTTGAAAATGTCCATGTCTGTAACCTACCAGACATGTTTCAATTCAGTAGGGCTGCAGTGAGGATCAAACTTGAGCTGATTCTTGCTCATGCTCATCCCTAATGGAACAATTTGACTGAGCATATGTATTCGTTCAGATTAGTAACAAGACAAAGGTGCCAGCTACCAGCATTACCTTCAGTTGCTCTGGAGGGTTAGCTCTTGCAACAAGAAAAGAAAGGGGCTGCAGCATAGCTCAGTGGTAGTAGCACAGTTGGCTAGAACATTCAAGAGGCCCCAAGTTTCATTCCCAGCACCACACACACACACCTCAAATGTATAGTGCAAAGGAAAGGAATCAAGTCTAAACTCAGGAGAATAAATGAAAGCACATTAAGATTGCACTGCATGAGATGCCTTTTAAAAAGCAATTTCAGTAATAATTGGTTTGAAAATGTGAAGGAAAAATGTCCCGTTCTTCAACTTTAACCAATTTTAAAAGCAATTGCATTTTGCTAAGCACTCAGATGAAGCATATTACATTTCTTAATAGGTGGACTGGCATTAAAAGATACCTAGTCACCAAATTAATCTAGACACCAATATAAAGTTAAGTAAATCCAAAAATGTTGACAGTTTTCTCTTAGTCTTAGTAGTAATCAGAGCATAGTTTCTGTCTCTAGTAAATTGGTGTGCTCTGTGTATCAGAATTACAGCTTAAGTAAGATTGATAGCTATTCTTCACCTATAAGGCACACAGGGGGAAGATGTCAGATGTGGGAGGCAGTTGCTTACAATTTGTTTTCCATTTGTTCTATCTGAGACACTAAACAACTCACAACAATTTTAATGGTTGTGTGGTTTTCCACTGTATGGGTTAATTGGCTTTTTATTGGTTCCTGTTTTAGACATTTAGATTAATTTTTTAGCTGTCAGAAAAGTATTTCAGTGCTGGGTTGGCTTAGCAGGTGGAGACCTTGCCTCGCATGCATAAAGCCCCATGTCTGAGTTCAATCCCTATCATATCATAAAAACAGTTGTGTGTACAGTACTTGGGATGTGGAGGCAGGAGTTCAGCAGTTCAAGGTCATGCACTACTACATAGCAAGTTCAAGGTCAGAATATGGAGGCTCAGGAGTGCTAGGGCAGCCACAGTGAGTTTGAGGTCAACTTGGGCTTTATAAAACTGCCTCAGTGAAACAGAACAAAGGAATCCCAAATTGGTATCACTCATTCCATAAGTTTGAGGCTCAACTAGGCTACATTTGAGTTCTAGGTCTGTCTCTAGGACTACTTGTTCTCATTGGCTACATAATGAGACCCTGTCCCCCCAAAACCCCCACATAGCTTGTATTCAATTATAGTACTCCAAGCCCATCCTTACCATCTTTTCTATTCAAACGTTGGTTTTAAACCTTGTGAGAAATAAATAATGTACTTTAAAAAAAATCTTTCATTGATTCTTTGTGGATTGCACATCCTGCATCCTGGTCCCATTCATTTCCCTGTTCCTTCGTATCCCGCCCTCTGCCCCTGACCACCCAAAACAAAATAAAATTTAAAAGAAAAGAAAGGGATAAAAGTGGGGGAAATCTCGTCATGGAAGCCACAACATGTCACAGTGAGTCACACAGTATACCCTTTAGTCCATGCATCTTTACTTGAAAGTATTCACTGCAATGAGTCATTGGTCTGGTTCCCGGCCTCTGGCCTCTGCTGGGCCCTCTATCCACTACTGACCACAAGAGGGCACTGTTCCATCTTTGCTGTAAAAATTACCTAAAACCTAGTTTGATTCAGCCCACCACCATCATCTTCTCCCCATTCTTTCTTTCCTTTCTTTTCTCTTCTCTTCTTTTCTTGTTACAATATACTAACTGTATAAAGGGGTTTTGTTCGTTTTAGCATGCATGTAACATACTTTAATCACACTTAGCCCTCCAATCCCCATCCTTAACAGTCTCCTTTTTTGTTGCACAGTCTTTCTACCCCCTAGATTCCACACACTTGTCTTTGTGAAGCTGATCTTAATTAGCAGAATGATCTCCACTTCCATCCATTTTCCTGCACCAACACCAGTGCATTTTTTTCTGGCTAGGCAAAAGTCTATTGAGTGCATGTACCATTTTTTCCTTTAGATCACCGTTTCTATGATTGTATCTGTGTGTGTGCATGGGTGTGTGTGTGTGCATGGGTGTGTGTGTGTGTGTGTTGGACTTGAATATGTACATGTTAGGTAGATCCTGTAGCATTGAGCTATATTCTTAGCTTTCTCTTCTTTCCTTGTTTCTTTAATTTTTTTTTTTTTGAGCCAGGGTCTTACTAGGTTATCTACTCAGGCCTTGAACTTGCATTTCTCCTTCCACAACTAATTATCAAAAGCTACCTACATCACTTTCCCTTAAAAACTTCATGACTTTCAAATATTCAGTGTATTCAAGTTAATATTTGCTGGAATAGCACAATATTAAGAAAAAAAATCACTCCAGCAACCACTTGCTTGTTTTCAAGGTGAAACCTACATATACAAGGACTAACTCTGCCTTGGACACTGCTGCCTTAATCATATGATTTAAGTATAGCATCATTAGGGGGACAATTGGAAATCACATGCCCCTAGAAGTGGACAGGATCAGTTATAGAGCATCCTGATTGACAGACTGAAGCTGATCAAACTCAGCTTTACTCCTGGTTTGTATGAGATGAAGTGAGAGAGAACCAAATAAAGTGGTAGTAGACCAATCCAGTTTGCAGCTGACAGGCTGTTCCAGTGCTGTCTTAAAGGGTCGGTGTTCTGAAATGAAAGGAAATTGGAAGGGCCAGTGTAGAAGAGACAGCCAAGTACAATGCAGGGAAATGACAGATTCATAAAGAAGGCAAGGAGGACGCTCATGATGCAGAGGCACTGAAGTACCTTGAGGAAGGCTGTGTCATGAAATACAAGCAGAAAGTCATAGGGTGTAGAGAATAGATCTCTCTCTGTCTGCTCATTTTTATTCTTTCACCATGTGGGTCCTGGGGATTAAACAAGGGCATTTGGAGGTCAGGGCAAGCACCTTTAATATATTCTTTGGCCAGAGAGATGGCTCGGTGGCTAAGAGCACTTTTTGCTCTTTGAGGGAGGGGATCCAGTGTCCTTTTATGGTTTCTGGATGTACATACATAAAAAAAATACAAAGCAAATATTTTTTAAAGCTATAGTTCTCAAAATGTGCGTGTAAATTATGTAACTGAAGTAAATTTGTAACATTTGGTTCATTTGTTTACCTGAAAGTTGATTTTTGGGTTGTTTTAAAACAGGGTGTCACTCACACTTGAATAGCCCTCCAGAGTGTCGAGAAAAGTTGTTTTTTAAAGAAATTTGTTACTTTTATTCTATTTATTTGTTCGGCACATGTGTGGCATTGTATATGCACGTGGAGACCTGAGGGCAACTCTTGGGAGGCGTTGTCTCCTTCCAGCATGTGGGCTTATCCTCAGGTGCCCTTACCTGGATGATGGATCTCATGGTACTAAGTGTGAATGAGGAAACCCATAGTTTATAGGGGAGCCAACCTCTGCTAATGATGATTTCATTATATTCTCATCAATATTCGACAAAGGATTTTGAGATGTTTGTCTTTTGTCATTGTAGACTATATTGTAAAAACCATAGTGGAAATGATGAGCGAGATGAAGAAGATGAGGAGCGAGAGAGTAAAAGCCGGGGAAAAATAGCAATTGATCAGCAACTAACCCAGCAGCAGCTTAATGGAAACTAGGTATGGAAGTTGATTTAATGAGCTCTGTTATGAGAATACCATGTACACTGAAACAGAAAGACGATGTGCAGCAAGAATTTTAATCCTATTGTATTGAGTTGAGAGTGTAGTGCCAGAATGCTGAGGATTGTCTAGGCCTGCACAGTTATGTTTGTTTTTTTTTTAAGCTGGTCAGTTTTAGAAGCATAAAAACAAGCTATCTACTTTATCAGTAAATATAGTCAGAATGTGAAATCAATAAGCTATCCCTATTTATTCCTCAATAATGTTATATTGATTATATCACCTTAAGCATCATATTTTACATGTTTTATCATCTTTTAAACAGGTTCCTGGGACAGAGAGAGTTAGAAAACTGAGAATAAGACATCTGTAACTCCTATGCTTTTTTGTTTTTCACTCTTTTCTAAATTTAAAAAAAAGGGTTTGTAACTTTTTACTGCCCCACTCTTAGATCCTTACTGAACTGCGGTAAGACCCCTTGTTTGTTTTCTGAGCCTTCACTAGATGGCCGAATTTGACATATTGATATTATATAGCTGTAGTTTGCAGTTTTGGGGAAGCAATCAAAACACTATTAACTCTGTGTATACTGTCAGCAGTTAAAACAGACATTGGATGAATTAAACTGTATTTCTGGACTGAACAAAGTTCTACTATTTAGAATGTTTAAGTTTGTAGTGGATCCATGCTCAAAGGAAACCGGAAGCAAGTTGTACTTCACCATGCAAGCACGCCTCTGGTGGCAACACCTGGTAACTTGTGAACTTTTTTTTTCATACTCAAGTAATGGAAACTACAAATGAAAGAACTTCTTTTTATCTTGGCTTCGACAGCAGATGTTAAACGTTTCTTCCAAGAAGTGTGCTGAAGCCTTCCTATGGTCATTTTTAGAGTTGTTCTCACTGACCAGCATGGACTCTGGGCAACTGGTGATGATAAGCTCTGAGCTCTAGTGCATCTGCCAAAATTCTCTTGACAGTACACCTTTCTGTGCTGTACAGAGAGCTTCTGGCAAAATAATGTTTGACAGCAGCCAATTAAACCTCGTTGAGATTAAAGAGGTTACCAACGCGCTAAGGACTTTGGACACCATGTCCAAAATGAGTTCCTGTCAAGTGCCCTGTTGTGTGGAACACTTCACATACTGGCCCAAAGTATATCAGGGGGTCTCATGTGCTAACAGATTATAAAGAAAAAGAAAATAAAGTCTTTGAGTAAAACAGTATTTATTTTTGATTTTGTGACCACTATTTTAGAAACTTTATTTAATGCTTTCAGTCATTGGTTTGCTTACATATTGAATAGGCTTGTGTGCCCTGCTTTCTTCTAGGGCTCAGAACTGTTTCTTAATCACCAGGTTTTAGAAAGGATTTCCACTGGCGCCTCTCGCTAGTGGTGCTCTTCCACTTACCTGCTGAAGCACATTTATATATTTCTTTATGGCAAAACCAAAAAAAAAATTAGTTGTGGTCTGCCTAATATTACCATAGCACCTCAGTATGAAAGGTAGGGATTCTGAGCTCTGAATTATTAGTTAACCTACCACAATGAATCAGAGTTGCAAATAAGAAACAACATACTAACTTGACTGTACATTGATCTTTTCTGCAGCTGGTTGAACAGCATTTTTAAATGTAACAGGTGGAAAATTACACTGTGCTTATTGACTGAATTTTTAAACTGCTAGTCCCTTAAGATCATGTTTGTTAAAGTGTGTATTTACACATTTACTTAAATCAAGGGACTCAATGCTTGCTTTATTTTAACCATCTTTTATTGTTATTTTAGAAGGAAACTAGCTTTAGTCGTGGATTGCCTTGTACGTCTTCTCCTTTTGCTCTTAATATGCCATGATGTGTATGTGATTAATTTTCAAGGTTCATCATGACTTGAAGTGCAAGGACAGATCTCAGTTTGTTTACCAAGTGATGTGACTTTTTCCAAAGGATCTGTACTTTATTTCCTTATAACAGCTTGAAAACATTATTTTTTAAATCTTTAAATCACTGTGTCTAGGTAATTTTTACATTGTGTGCCATAGAACTTACCCATGGAGAAATAGAGCTCCTTCATTTTTGGACAACTACTGTAATGAATTTTTAAAGAAAAATGGAAGGTGCCAGGGGTAATTATGGCCAGTCAATAATTATATACAGGACTTCAAATACTATAGCTGTCAGTTGATGGATTTGATATGTAATAAATGTATGACTTTGTATGGGTTTCTTCAGCCCTTTCTCTGCCACTAGCAACCAGAAAAGCACTTTACCTTTTGGTTGGTTAGATAAGTGGCTGACTACCTGTTTTTCTCACTGTGGTGTGATTGGCTAAATAACCTTCATTTAAAACTGAAGTCACATTAAAAACTCATGTTTGGGTGTAAACTTCCAATATTTTGATTCTTTGTTTCTGTTTTCATTCTATGCTGAGTAAAAGTGCCTTACAATGTAAAAATTGTACAGTACTTGTGTTCCCAAGTAGCATCTTCATCACCTGGCTAGTAATTACATTGTGGTATTAATATTTAGATAAATGGACCTCAGCAGTGTATTTACTGTACATCTCTTAAGTCCTTAACTGTAGTTTTAATAAGCATGACATTATTTGGTAAATATATGGCATTTACATCATTTTCAAAAATTCTGCCATTGCTGTCTTATGCGTATTTTAGCCTGAAATTTTGATGTGTCTTTTTTCTTGTTTTTTCTTCATTTGTTTTATTCTTTTTTTGTCATTATTAATATTAAAACGTGTAATCTTTGCAAGCGTATATTGAAGATTATTCTGGTGCGTTTATTGCCTTACCAGAAACGTTAGTAGGAAATGTTCTTTAGAGTAGAAGGGTAGACTTGCGTTTCTATACTTTAATAAGTTCCTGGGGGGAGGGGGAGTTTTACTTTCATCTCATTGTTTAAAAACCCACACCTGAAGTAAATTTCATTTCAAGGATCAGCAGTTTCAAACTTGAGGTGGTACTTGTTCAGTATACACTACTCAAGATACTAACAGAATAACGTGATCTATAGATCTGCTATTGAATGGAATCTATGTACTTGAACAAATGTGTGAATCTCAAATATCTCAAAGCAAAGGTGTTGTAGAATGTTGTTGCTTTTTGAAAAAGCACTGAAGTTAGACCAAGGCACAGTTTTGTTTTAACAGACATTTAAGTTAATTGTAAAGATAAGGAATGCGTCATGAGTCAAAACCAAACATTCCTCACATGTTATGTATATTTTGTTCCTGTTATATTGGCTTTATTTTCAAAACTGTAGTTCGTAGTATTAGTTTCCTTTTATTGGTATTCTTGCATATCTATTCGTTCAATAAATGAGTTCTGAATTTCAGATCTGTGTGTCTTTTTGTAAAAGCGTGTATCCACGGTTGTTTGGTAACAACAGTAGTGCTTTGTTCTTTCACTCTCGCTTTACTCCAAGTGAAATACAAAAATCTAGTATGTTTAATTGTTTGAAGATGAACAAATATGGGAGGAAGGCTAAAGAGGTAGTTTGGTGGTAGGGATCAACCAGCATACTCTCGGCCCTGAGTTCAGTCCCCTGGTATGATGCATACCTCAAAAGCAGTTGGACTGGAAGAGTCTAGTTGAACAAAAATGAATGTGATCAGTTCAGAGTGTGACAATATAAAGATGGCGTCATGCAGAGGAACAGCAACCTTTTAAAGACAATATAGTTGCATTCTGTCTTGGTCCTTCTAATACATGGTTCAGATCCCCAATACAAGTCTGCTGCTACCAAGTCAGTATGTAATTCTGCAAATGAACACATCCAAACACCCAGTACAGATTAGCTGACAGGTAATGGTCATTCAGCTACTCCACCTGCTTGCTGCTGGAACTTTGCTCATGCGTTAAGCTTGATCCTACCCAGGTGAGGAATCAAAGCTTCAATTTATGACTGTATGTTTCCCATATGTAGTTTCTAACCCTGCATTCTTATGGAGGGATAGCTGAAACGTACAATAATGTGCTTTCCTACAATGCTACCTACTGGTTCCTGGCACAAGTGTGTTTCTATGTATTTAAAATCCATGATTAAGTCTTATCTAAATGACTAATAAAATATAGAAATGAAGAGCTATATGGTTTTTTTGCTAATACAACTGTTGACAACTTGCTTATTGTTTCCATCTGCAGTCCCTAGCAATTGCTAAAGGTCATATTGAAGCCCTACTACTATTTCCTAGGAAAATTCAATAACCAGGCCATCTATGCATTTATTTAGAGATAAGGTATCATATAGCACAGGTTGTACTATTAAGGATGACCATGATCTCATTTTTGTACCTCCACTTCCCAAGTGCTAGTATTACAGGTGTGCACAGCCATGCCTAGTTTACCTACCAGGTCTACCAGGCCCATCTTTTTGAAAAAGGATGTGTGTGTGTGCACACACGTGGGAGAAAAAAAGAGAGATGTTCCACTTCTAAAGAAGACCAGAAAACAATTTTGTCATGTGCTGGGGACCAAACTTGGATCCTCTGCAAAAGCAACAAACAAACTAAGCTGAGCCCCAGGTCTACCCTTTATTAAAGATACCAAAACAAAACCTCCTATTTGTATATTAAGTGTCTTAGTTGTTGAAGGCAAGTGCTAGTTTCTGTATCAACTAACCACCTTGTTTGGATGAGGATTCAAGTGGACATTAATAATACACAACAAAAATATATGCTTGACTTTATTTAGAAGATGAAAACTGTCAAGTAACTATCACTTAGAAAAAGTTACATTTGAAAATGTTACTATGGGAGGGGTGTTGTTCATGAGGTCAGCGTGGTGAAGCCAGTCAGGCCTGACATTTTGTGAAGACAGCAGAGAGCCAGGCAATGGTGTCACACACCTTTAATCCCAGCAGTTAGTAGTTGGGAGGCAGAGACAGGAGGGCCTTGTGGACCTCTGAATTCAAGGCCAGCCTGGTCTACAAAGCTACATAGTGAGATGTAGCCTCCTATAGAGAGGGAGAGAGGCAGAGGGCAAAGTGGCTCATAAACATAATCCCAGCTCTCAGGAGGCAGAGGCAGGATGATCACACATTTTAGGGCCAACTTAAACTACCCGGTGAGACCCAGTCTCAAAAATAAACAGTGGTGCACACTTGTAATTCCAGCACTTGGAGGATCAGGAGTGTAAGACCACCCTTATCTACCTAGCAAGTTCAAGACTTGCCTGGGCTACTTAAGACTTTGTCTCAGAAAAGAGAACAGATCACAAACTTCCAAATATGCCTTTGCCTTTTTCTGTGACTGTGTTGTGATGCTAGTGGGGAGATGGGGAAAATAAAAGCCAGATGGACAAGGCCCTAGCTAGGTGTATTGTATGACTGATAATACCTGAATAAAGCGATGTGAGAACAGAAGGACTGTCTAAGGAGCCTGTTAGAACCTGCCTTTAAAGAGAGAGAGGACTGAGTGTGGTGGGTAATCTTGGAAACATGGCCTGTTACTAGATATTAAGAGTTAGGAATATCGAGGCAGAAATAATGTTGTAACATGGATGCTGGGTTTCAAGATGTTCTTTTGTTTTCCTGTAGCGTGATTTGTCCAGAAGGGTGAAATGCTTCCACATATTTTAGAAATCAGAACCACTTAGGATTTTTAAATTATTTATAAAAGTAATCTAAGGACTGGAGAGATGGCTCCACAATTGAATTTATACATTGAGTAGCTCAACCGCCTCAAATTCTAGTTCTAGGGGACCCAACACCCTCTTCTGGGCTTCTTGGGCACCTGTACTCATGTGCACATACCCGCATATAGATGAACACGTATGCATATAATCAAAAATAGAAGTAAATTTTGTGGAATATTAGTTTAAGATGTGTTACATTTGTTTATGCTGTGGAACATTTGTTTAATGATGCAAAGATGTGTTGCATTCTTTTATGTTGCATTTGTTTAACTCTGTGAAGCTGTGTTACTTTGCCTTGCCTATCTAAAACACCCAATTGGTCTAATAAAGAGCTGATTGGCCAATACCTAGGCAGGAGAAAGCAAAGATGGGGCTGGCAGGCAGAGAAAATAGGAGAAATCTGGGAAGAGAAGATAGGAAGAGCAACAAAGGGAAGAGAGGATGACATGGGCCAGCCACATGGAATAAGAAGGAAAGAAAAGATACGCAGGAGTAGAAAAAGGTAAAAGCCCAGAGGCAAAAGGTAGATGGGATAATTTAAGAAAAACTGGCGAGAAATAAGCCAAGCTAAGGCTGGGCATTCATAAGTTAAGAATAAGGCTCTGTGTATTTGGGAACTGTGTGGCAGCCCCCCCCCCCAAAGAACAAAGAGTTAAAAAAAAAACAAAACAGAAAAAAAAACCAACCACCAACAAAATCTTTTTGGTTTAATTTTTGAGACAGGGTTTCTCTGTGTAACAGTCCTGGCTGTCCTGGAACTCACGCTGTAGACCAGGCTGGCCTGGCACTCAAAGAGATCTGCCCACCTCTGCCTCCCGAGTGCTGGGATTAAAGGCGTGCGCCACCACCTGGTAGAAATAAATCTTTTGTAACAGTTATCTGTAGGGACTGGAGAAATGGCTCAGGAGTTAATGCTTACTGCCCTTACAGAGAACCCAAGTTCAGTTCTCAGTACCCATGTTGGGCAGCTAACAACCACCTGTAAAGTCCAGCTCCAGAAAATTCCACCCCTCTTCTGGACTCCTCAGGCACTTGCACCCATGCATGTACACATGCACACACACACACACACAAAAAATTTTAAAAAGTAATCTAGGGTCTGGAGAGATGGCTTGCAGAGGGACTGGGATCAGTTCTGAGAACCCATACCCTATGGCTTACAACCTTCTGTAAATCCAGCTCCAGGGAATCCAATGGTTTCTTATGGCCTCTGCAGGCACCCACAAGCACATGCATGCACGTACACACACATAATTAAAAACAGAAAACAGTAATCTATAGCCTTAAAATGAGCAAATTCTTGATATATGCTTAGTGGTGATGAACCATGAAAACGTGCTAAAAGAAGCCAGATACTAGCCATGCAGTGATGGCACACGCCTTTAAATCCCAGCACTCAGGAGGCAGAGGCAGGTGGATCTCTTGAGTTCGAAGCCAGTCTAGTCTACAGAGTGAGTTTCAGCATAGCCAGAGCTACACAGAGAAACCCTGTCTCAACAATAACAACAAAAAAGAAGCCAGACACAATAGGTCACATTCACAAATGGTATGACTCAATTTATATGAAGTTCTCAGAAAGTCAAAGGTAAAAGGTAGATTATTATTGGTTGCCAATGGCTACAGAGATGGGGCAGTGAGGGACTGCTAATAGGTGTAGGGTTATCTTTTGGCAGTGAAGAGTGTCTGAAATAAGATAATAATTGGTGATTGTATGACCTTACAAATATGCTGAAGTTATGAATGACACACTATATTTTTAATTAATTTTTATTTTTTTAGATTATAATAATTATCATTTCCCCCTTTCCTTTCCTCATAATCCCTCTTTTTTCCCTTTCAAATTCATGGCCTCTTTTTTCATTAATTGTTATTGCATGCATATGTGTGTCTCATTCTGTATGTTACCCATATGGCTATTTCAGGGCTGAGCACTGGCTAACCAGTTGGCGCGCTCTTCCCTGGGGAAGACT
Source organism: Ondatra zibethicus (assembly GCA_004026605.1). Taxonomy (NCBI): domain Eukaryota; kingdom Metazoa; phylum Chordata; class Mammalia; order Rodentia; family Cricetidae; genus Ondatra; species Ondatra zibethicus. The sequence continues at coordinate 36,173 of PVIU01007538.1, forward strand.
ATTCCTCCTGCTCTCAGCACTCCTCAGTTGCCTATGGTTCTTTATGTAGCGTTGAGGCCTCCTGGGCTTTCCGCCTTCCATGTTAGCAGGTCTATTGTCGTTGTCCTTGTTCAGCTGATGTTCCTGCTGGTGAGACTTCGAGTGTAGCTTCTGGCATTACTAGAAGACACACTCACATAGCACACTCCCCAATCCGCTGGCTCTTAGAACCTTTCCACACCTCTTCTGCAGTCATCTTTGAACCTTAGCTGTGAGTGAATGGACACACCTTTCAAAAAGAATTTTATGTTGTCTGCGTTTTACCTAAGCATTTTACAAAACTAAAGGTGGGAATGGTATCACGTGAGTATAATCCCTAGCACTTGCCTGCAAGCCCAGTACCCAGGAGGCAGAAATAGGAGGATTAGGGGATTAGGATTTCAGGAACATCCCCAGCTATCTAGAGTGCTTGAGGACAATTTGGGCTACCTGAGACCTCTCTCTCTCTCTCTCTCTCTCTCTCTCTCTCTCTACCTGAGACCTCTCTCTCTCTCTCTCTCTCTCTCTCTCTCTCTCTCTCTCTCTCACACACACACACACACACACACCACCACCACCACCACCACCACCACCACCAATAACAACAACAAAACCAAAGTTAATGTGTTGTCATTATATACATTTAAGATACAGAAAGGTATATGAAGCCGAATTTGAAATCTCCCCTTTTTTTCTGCTCAACCTAGTCTCCAAAATTATTGCATACCTTGTACATGCTTTCATACATATACAAGATATACCCCACTCACTCTCTCTGTCTGTCTATCTTAGGGTTTTATTGCTGTGAAGAGACACCATGACTGGCAACTCTTATGAAGGGAAACATGGGACTGGAGAGATGGCTCAGTGGTTAAGAGCACTGGCTGCTGTTCCAGAGGTCCAGAAATCAAGTGAAAGGGAAAGGACTGAAGAGTCTAGTGTTTCCAGTTAGGCCTGCTTCTCCACTCAGGGTCATATTTGCTTTAGTTCCATGGCTTGACAAGGCCACACTAGTTTATTGAAGAACTCCCAAAGCCTTTTTTTCTGTTGTGTGGTGGCTTTTATGCCCACAGTTATGACTGTGTCTAACAGCTGGTCAATTTTGTGAAAAGCAAAACATCATCTGATCTTCTAACTTCAGCTGCTTGTTTTGGCTTTGCAGAAATACAGTCTAAGACTAACCAGGAAATGAGCTTTTGTTTCATTTGCTAAAATGACTTTTTATGTAGCATTTGCAAGCAATTTTAATTTAGCAATGTTTACATGTCTGAAAAGGAATTATTAGTTAAAAAAAACAAACAAACAAACAGGGACCCATTACGCTGGCTAGTCAGCATGAAAGTATCTAAATGAATACAGTCAAGGGTGAATCAACACACATTTTTTTCTAATTCCTCATGTTTTATGCTAATTGGTACTACAACATTAGTGAAACGTTAAAATTTTTTTCAAATGTTAAAACATTATAAAAATAAGATTTGGTGCCAGGCGGTGATGGTGCACACCTTTAATCCCAGCACTCAGGAGTCAGAGGCAGGTGGATCTCTGAGTTCGAGGCCAGCCTGGTCTACAGAGTGAGTTCCAGGACAGGCTCCACAGCTACAGCAAAACCCTGTCTCAAAAAAATAAATAAATAAATAAATAAACAAATAAATAAGTAGGTTTGTTGTTTTACTAACCTTTGATCATGTTTGTGCTTAGTTGATCTTTGCCAGTTTGTTAAATAATTAAGTAGGAGGCAACAAAATAAAGTGACTTAATGAGAGCACTTTTTGTAACTTAGAACTTCAGTACTTGTGGGGCCTGCAACCATTCACCTTTCGGAGGTAAGCTAGACAATTGAACACAAAGACTTATTTTCAAATGTTCCTGATCCTTAAACCCCAATAAGCTTATGTTCTATAGTTAATGCTGATTTGTTAGCACCTAGAAGCAGTGGTCCATTGGAACCTGGTTTCATGTGGTTTTGGTTACAGAGCAAGCACACAGGAAGATACATGGTTTAAAAAATTACTAATCAGAGAGTTGGAGTATGTGTGATAGAGAATTGGAAGTGTATGTATGTGCATGCACAAACATGCACGTGCACACATGCTTTCCAAGACAACATATATGGAAGTCAGAGAACAACCTTGGTTGTCAGTCTTCGCCTTGCACCTTCTTTGCTGCTGGATACCCCAGGATAGCTAGCCTGTGGGCTTCCAGACCATCTCTTGTCTCTACTTCATAGCTCCTCATTGAAAAACTGGAAATACAGGCTTGTATTCCTGACTTTACGTAGGTTCCTGGGATTTAAACTCTGGTTCTTGTGCTTGCACGCAAGTGATTTATCCACTGAGCCATCTCCCCAGGCCTCCAAAGTGGAATTTTTTGTTTTTTGAGACAGAGTCTCACTATTTTTTTTAAAGATTTTATTTATTATGTATACAGTGTTCTGCCTGCATGCACACCTGCAGGCCAGAAAAGGGCACCAGATCTCATTTTCAATTCACCCTCACCAATCAATATCTTACCTGCTGGCCAGCCTTTTGAGGGTGACCTCTCAGGGGTCCTCTACTTCCTGATTTTGCTGATGGGCCTCCGACTGTAATTCCTGATCATCCCAGTGGTGCCTCCAATTGTAACACCGGATTCTGTGTTACCCTGGCGTGCCACTGTACCATATGTGAGCTGGGCAAGGGCCTAAAGATTGAAAGAATACACAAGAGACCTGGGTCATTTGAAAGGAGATCAGCCAAATGCCGTT
>PVIU01007538.1:39036-91072 GCA_004026605.1 Ondatra zibethicus
TGCTGCACAAGGAATTCCCCCCAGGCAGGTGGGAAATTGCCATACCCAAGATGGAGTAACAATGCCCTACAACTAACACCATGCGGGGCAGAGGGAGCACAAAAACAAACAAAATGTTTTAGCTGGCTGACCAGAAACTGTCCTCAAGTAACCCCAGGAGCAGGGGGCAAACCCGGGCCCTACAGAGAATGATAGAGGAAAACACCCAACATTGACCTCTGGCCTTCACATGCAAATGCACACACATGAACATGTATGTATGCATGTACCCCTTCCCCAAACACACACCAAGAAAAAGGAGTTATTTGAGCTGTCAGATTTGGAACTTCCAGGGCAAGTTGGGTGGCACATTCCTTTGGGTCTCTAATGAGGCCTTTCATGACAGGAGCACATAAACCTGCTCCTCTCAAGCAGTAGGGACAAGACCAGAACCCCACAATCTCATACACTGACACACTCCAATAACCTCTAATCCACTCTTTAAAGGTTCCACAGCCTCCTAATAGCACTACCTGGTGAACGAGCTTCAACCAGGCTGCTGGGTCAGCAAGTTCTAGAAAGTCTTCTCCCGTGCTTCTGACCATACCTAGTTTTTATGTGTGCCTCTGGGAGACACTGGCTCAGACTATAGCATTGAGGTACCAGTCTCTGCCATACCATATTCTCAGCATCACCTGTATTCCACTCAGATATCCATTATTCAGAGAAGCCCCACACTCTCAGCTCCTCTAATGGACATTTCTAGCCAAGGTGATATCTACTCAAACATGAGTTCCAAACTAAATGTTCCTGACCTGAGTTCTAGCTGTCTGCTAGCTAGCTGTCTGCTAGCTACTTGTTTCCATCTCCAACTCCATCTGCTCCTAAGTTTCTCAGAATCTATCCCTCTGTCTTTTAGATCCATCCTCTCTTCATTTTTATATCCATCCATCCATCCAATCTATTTATTTATTACATGTGTGTTAATATGTGAGTTTGCATGTGCCATGGCATGTGTAGAGGTTAAAGTGTTATAGGAGGCCACTTGATTATTCTCAGCTGCTCAACCCCAAAATAACCATACAGAAACTATTAATTAAATCACTGTTTGGCCTATTAGCTCTATCTTCTTATTGGCTAGGTTTTACATCTTAACTTAACCCATTTTTATTAATCTGTGTATCACCACATGGCTGTGGCTTACTGTCAAGGTTCCATCTGGCTTCTGTCTCTGATGGGGCTACATGGCTTCTCCTTGACTCTGCCTACTCTCTCTATATATCTCTTTCAGCCTGACTTTACTCTGTTAAACCATTGGCCAAAAGCAGCTTCTTTATTAACCAATGGCAATAAAACATATTCACAACATACATCACCTACCCTTTTCTGTTTAAATATTAAAGTAAGGTTTAACTTTGACATAGCAAGATTACATATAACAAAACAGATATCAAGCAAGAATTAACGTTACAATATTTATATCTACTTTATCTTTTATCATAACTAAGGAAAACTATAATTATAACTATCTATTCTTCAACTCCATCAAAGACTCCAGAAGGATATAATATTACCTAAGTAAACAGGAAGTGCATTGTAAGCAACTTCCAAAATTTTAGAATTGACAGAGACATCTTGCTGCCTGGACAGTCACCCAAAGTTCTTCTGTACTGTTGGGGCATCCATCTTCAACCTACAGGCCCATAGTATCTGGTAGACTTCTCCATGAAACAGGAAATTTTAAAGACAGTTCTGCCTATATTGGCAGTTTGTCAATCACTTTCTTCTGTGCCCTGCAGAATGTCTGGCACTCTCTTTCATGAAGCAGGAACCCCAAAGGATTGCTTTACCTTTAGGCAAGTTCAGCAGTCATTTTTCTGTGGGTTCTGCATGCCCAGTTCCATACAGCAACAGCATAACATCAAGCAGTTCAGGCAAGAGCAGTTTCTTACCTAAATGGCTAGCAAACTCCATAAGGAGCCTCTTCAATGCCCATCTTCCTCTTGAAGTAATTGGTACTGCCAGGATCAGATGTATCTCATTGTCATGAAAAGTCTTAAGTTAATAACTTAAACATTTTAAATGCCATATTCTGAAGGTCTCTGAAAGATTTGAAGAATACCTATTTAACTGAAATATATCTCTATATATCTAGAAAACCTAGCTAACATGACTACAAACTTGACTATTATAGACGATATCTATTAACCTATATTTCTTAATTATACATCACATTTTTAAACGAGGTGCACAAACACAATACCTTAATCAAGAGCAGAAATATACATATAACAAAATTGACCTTAAATTTGTATCAATAAACCAAGATCCATACCAATGCAAATATCTATAGCATATCTCCCTTTAAATGTAAACAAACAATTATAAAAAATATTTGGGAATTTGGGCATCGTTCTCTCCAGAATGCTTCCTGCTTTTTTTGGGCAAAGTAAGTTTTGGGGGTGTTCACAGCGACCTTTTGCAGGGTCTTGGTCCATCAAACCACATTAATCTGAAAGAAACCCATAGGTTCTCATATTCTGTGAAAACAAGAGAAGAACCTCTTTTCCAAAGCAACAAATCCTTAGACCCAAATTCTGAAGTCAAGATAACTTTAAAACATATATATTGGTATAGCTTAGCAGCCTGTACAATGAAATGTCTTTCTGTACTTCGCTCCTTTACAGTCAAAAAATTCAAAGAAAACACAATAATATACATAACCCAGGCTCTCTGTGTTTATTCCATCTTTACATGGCTTATTTTTCTTTACTCCTTTTATCTATGACTATCTGTGTATTCTGTCTCTTTAAAGACTTTATCTTTTTTAAACCATTTACTTCCTTTCATAACTGTCTATATTTTTTCTTTTCTTTCCCAAGCCTATGTACATTTATCCAACACTGACCCATTTAGAGGTCTTTTTTATCTGAATCTGTCTTATTGTGTATCTGAAATCCTTTTCTGTCCAGGAGCACTTCTTAAAATGCTAAGCAGCCTTACTAGGACTAATGCTGCTTTGCCTTTTGGCTCCACCCAATCCAATACGGCAGAGATTTGTTCAGCATGCACCATGTTCATAGTCCCATTTTCAGGCACACAGAAGGTCTATGTTGCCATTAAGCAAGTTTGTAGCACTCTGCTCACAAGCCCCATTTAAATGCTTGGTCTTCTGAAAGAGTCAGAGTTCATGCTGGCAGTATGAACCAGGAAACGGCCATTTAGAAACCACACCTTTTTTTTGTTTGTTTTTTTGCTTTTGTTACTGCTGAATCAGAAAGACTTTTCTTAAAGGAGCTGCAGCATGCCGCCAGCAAGCAGAGCCCATCCGAAAAAAAATGCAGCTAAGCTTTGTTTTTAATGTCTAGAATTCCTTTCCAATCCCTTTTATGTGGATTTAGCTAGCACAATTTGGAGTGCCAATTTGTTGTAAGCAGCCTGTTTGTTCCTGGCTGCTTAGCCCTGAAATAACCACATCAAAGGACAACTTGCAGGAGTCAGTTCTGTTCTCCTTTAAACACAGGGTCCTGGGAATAGAATTCAGTTCATCAGCTTGGTGGCAAACACCTTGACTGACTGGGTCATGTCACCAGCAGCATCCTCTCTGTTCTTCCTGCTTACACCTCCTGTCAATTCCACTTTCTTTTTTAACCATTTGCAGAATTTCCTCCCTTCTACTCTGTCCATGTTCATTAGATATTAGTCTTTTTTTGGAGGCAGTCCTTGGCCTTCCTCTGTCAACTTGATGTGAAGGTGATTGCTTTGTGATGGTGCCAGGCTCACATCCACTCCCCCCAATTTTCTTCTGCTCCTGTATACCACACGTCCAGTTTACTGTTTATTCTGTCTCTGCTTGTGGAGTTTTCTCTAAAGTTCACTCACACCTCCCATTTTCACTTAGTTTTATTTCTTATACTCTTACCCACTCCAGCAAAGTTTGCAGTGCCTGTTGCAAAACCAGTGTTCCTTTCTAATTCTGAACTTACTTATTGCCTCTAAATTATATTCCCAATAGTTCAAGTGCTGTTTCTTGGTCCTCAGCTAATCTGCTTTTGCAAATGACTCCAAAAAAGACGTCTATGTTAATGATGGTAGGATCAAGATAAAAAAGCCAGAGACTCCACACATTCTTCCTTGCTGGCAGAGATTTAATAGGATCTACCCTAAAGCTGGTAGTTCATTAGCAAAGAGAAGGCAGCCCTGCCCAGATATAAGTGTGTGCAAACTATACACACCGAAGAGATAAAGGGGCAGGAGAGATATGAGAGTAATGGAAGCTGAAGCATGGAGTATCAAGAGAAATTAAGAGTTTCTTTTAAAAAAAATGATTTGCTTATGAAAAATGTTGCATGGTAAAGTGTCTCAAAACTTGAAGCACACATGCCAGGTGAGGTGCCTCCTACCCATACATAATGCCAACACTAGAAAGGATTGTCATGAATTTGAGGCCAGCCTGAGATACATAGTGCGTTCCAGCCCATTCTGGGCTACTGTGTGAAACTTTGACTCAAAAGCAAGCAAAACCCAAAGTCGAAGTCCTTGTGAGTACAGGCAAGTACAGGGATAGCTTATCAATCTGGAGCACCACTTGGTTTGGTCCATACATGCACCCCTCCTTTAACAATTAGCCTGGCACCCTAAGATGCCCACCTTCATCAAGCTGCAGCTACACAAAACAGTAGAATAAGTTTCTCTTTCCTTATCTTTTAAAATACCCATTTTGTGGTCAGTTTCTACTCAAGCATGTTCCCAGGGTTATATGAGATTGACAGGCAGGGTGCTGATGTGAACTGTTTTTTAGGAACATGCACAGTTAGGTAAACTGTCCTAGAGTGACTTTTTAGGGAAAACTTCTTTTTTACCAGCCTGTACCTATGCATAATTGGGTGTGCATATGATTAAAATCAGATGCATCAAGGGAACAGAACCACCTGTAGTATGCACCCCTTAGCAACCAAACACCACTTCCTCTTCTTCCACCATCCCATAAAGAAAGCGCCCAGACAATAACCAGGTGAAGAAACAATAACAGTAAGGTTTCAAAGGGGAGGTTATGTCCAAAAATCCTGGGACTGAATTTGAATGTTACCAGTTAATCTGGGCAGGGTTATCTTTCCCTTGCTCTCAGCTTTCTGGATCTCTGGGAACTGGAGGCCAGCCTGGTCTACATAGTGAGTTACAGGCCAGCTAAGGCTACAACTTTTATACAAATGGTCTCTAAAATCTATGAAGTATTTTTTTATTTAGAAACCAGAAATATTTTCCTAGGTTGGAAACTATCCTCTTGTCATTCTTCCTGGCTGCCTACTAGTCAATTCTGTGGCTGCATCACAGTTTGTATCATGAGACATTTGAGGACTTTTCAGCTTTCATTGATGCTATTCCACAATTTCAAGCAGACCTTCTCAAATCACAAACAACTAGCAGAGACCCCAAATTGGAAGTTATTCTATATAATCACTGGCCTGAACACCTCAGAAAAGTCTTAAAAACCAAGGAAAGACTAAGGATGCATTTCAAATAGAAGGTGACTAAAGGGGCAGGATAACTAAAATGAATACTCAATCCTGAATTATACCTGAATTTAAAAAAATAACCTTTTCACTGTAAGGGCATTTTAAGGAAGTATAGGCTGAATGTGGTTATGGACTGAATGTTATATAATATTGTGTCAATGGTAACTTCTCGATTGTAGTCCTTGTTCTGTAGTCAGAATATCCTTGGTCTGGGGATGTAGCTCAGTAGTAGAACTCTTGCCTAGCATGCATGGAAAGGTGTAGTAAGAGGTGCGGGCTGTGTTCCCAGCACCCGGCTCCTAGCCGCCCAGTGCAGGGCACCTTGTTCTGCCCCGCCTGGCTAGCTTAACTCCCGAAATAATTACACAGAAACTGTATTCATTTAATTACTGCCTGGCCCATTAGTTCTAGCCTCTTCTTGGCAAACTCTCACATCTTAAACTAACCCATTTCTATTAATCTGTGTTTACCACAGGCTTTCACTTTAACATAGTAAAATTACATATAACAAAACAGTTATCAAGCAAGAATTACAGTTACCATATTTATATCTACTTTATCTTTTATCATAACTAAGGAAAACTCTAATTATAACTATCCATTCTTCAACTCCATCGAAGACTCCAGAAGGATATAATATTACCTAAGTAAATGAGAAGTAAGCAACTTCCAAAATTTTAGAATTGACAGAGACATCTTGCTGCCTGGACAGTCACCCAAAGTTCTTCTGTACTGTTGGGGCATCCATCTTCAGCCTACAGGCCCATAGTAACCAGCAGACTTTTTCATAAAGCAGGAAATTTCAAAGACAGTTCAGTCACGTTCTTCTGTATCCTGCAGAGTGTCTCGCAGACTCTTTCATGAGTCAGGAACCCCAAAGGGTCATCTCACCTTTAGCCAAGTTCAGCAGCAGTCCTCTCTCTGCAGGTTCTTTGTGTCCAGTTTATGCAACAGTCCAAGCAAGAGCAGTTTCTTGCCCAAATGGCTAACAAACTCCATAAGGAGCCTCTTCAATGCCCATCTTCCTCTTGAAGTAGCTGGTGCTTCCAGGAGCAGACATGTCTCATTGTCATGAAAAGTCCTAAGTTATTAAAACATTAATGCCATATTCTGAGTCTTTGAAAGATATGAAGAATGCCTATCTGAAATATATCTATGCACATCTAGAAAATCTAACTAACAGGGCTGGAGAAATGGCTCAGTGGTTAAGAGCACTGACTGGTCTTCCAGAGGATCGGGGTTCAATTCCCAGCACCCACATGGCAGCTCACAACTGTCTGAAGATCCAGTTGCAGGGGATCTGACACCTTCACACCAATGCACATAAAATAAAGTTAAATAAACCCTAAAAATATTTTTAAAAAAAGAAAATCTAACTAACATGACTACAAACTTAACTATTATAGAGATTATCTATTAACCTGTATTTCTTAATTATACATTACATTTTTAAATAAACTACACAATCACAATACCTTAATCAAGATCAGAAATACATGAAATTCATGCCTATGACCCCAGTATTTGGGAGGTTGAGGCAGCAAGATTGCTATGACTGCTAGACAGGCTTGGGTTTCATTTTGAGTTACAGGCCAGCTTGGGCTACAGTGTCAGTCCTTGTTTTAAAACATAACTTAAGTCGGGCAGTGGTGGCACAAGCCTTTAATCCCAGCACTCAAGGCAAAGGCAGGCAGAGCTCTGTGAGTTCAAAGCCAGACTGGTCTACAGAGCGAGTTCCAGGACAGTCAGGGCTACTCAGAGAAGCCCTGTCTTGAAAAATAAAAACAAAAACAACAAACAAAGCACACACACAATTTAGGCGGGCATGTTAGATATCCTGTTTCGTTTTTAATGACAACTTGACACCACCTAGAGTCACTTGAGAGCAGGGAACCGCGACTGAAGAATTGTTCCAGTCTATTTGGTCTGTGGCCATGTTTATACTTATGGTGTGGGAGAGACCAGCCTACAGTGAGCAGCTCCATCCCTGGGCAGGCGGGCCTGGGCTATATAAGATAGCTAGCATTGGCTGGACATTGTGGCACATGCCTTTAAATCCAGCACTCAAAGGGAGGGGCAGAAGATCTCTGAGTTTGAAGCCAGCCTGGTCTACATAGCGAGTTCCAGGACATCCAGAGCTACATAGTTAAAACCTGTCTCAAAAACCAAAAAGCAAAGAAAGCTAGCATTGGGGATGGAGAAATGTCTCAGTAGTCAAGAGTATGGGCTACATTTCTAGAGGACCTAGGTTCTAATCCAAGCACATGGCAGCTCACAACCATCTGTAACTCCAGTTTCAGAGGGTCCAATACCCTCTTCTGACATGTGGTATACAGACATACATGCAGGCAAAACACTCCTACACATTTAAAAAGTAAAAAAACAAAGTTTCAAAAAAGACGGTTAGTTGTAGCTTTCTAAAAACAAAACAAAACAAAACAAACAAAAAACTAAAAGCAAGCAAGGCAGTGAGCAGGTCCCTGCCTTGAGTTCCTGCTCTGACTTCCCTTCATGATCAGTTGTGGCCTGGGAGTGAAAGCCAAAGAAACCCTTCCTCCATGTGTTGTGTTGCATTTGGTCAGAGTATTTTAGCGAAGCAACAGAAAGCAAGTTACAGCAGTAGGTCGCATTTGTAATGCCAGCACTTGAGAAGCCTAAGGCAGAAGGTTTCCACAAGGTCGAGGTCAGCCTTAGCAAGCTGCTCAGTTCCAAACCAGCCTGGACTGCACTGAGGCTGTTTTCCAAAAAGTTAAGTTTGGGGCCAGCAACTCAGTTCAGAGAGTAAAAGCTGCCTGCTACCAAGCCTGACAACTTGAGCACCAGGACCCACGGGGAAGGAAAGAATTTCTGCAAACTGTCCTCTGCCTTCCATAAGCAGGCATGGTACACATGTGTAGCAGAGGGGTGGCTTCTTGGGGTTTCTGTCCTGCCCAGTTCCCACAGCCGGTAAGCCCCAAAGAAAATCACACAGAAGTCTATATTAATCATAAACTGATTGGCCCATTAGCTCAGGCTTCGTATTAGCTCTTATAACTTATATTAACCCATTATTCTTATCTATGTTAGTCACATGGCTCGGTACCTTTTTCAGCAGGGCAGGTCACATCTTGCTTCTTTGGTGGTCTGGGCAGGACTGCAGAAACAGCTTCCTTCTTCCCAGAATACTCCTGTTCTCATTGCCCCACCTCTACTTCCTGCCTGGTTTTCCTGCCTATACTTCCTGCCTGGCTAATGGCCAATCAGTGTTTATTTAAATCATGATTGACAGAATACAGACAATTCTCCCACACCACACATGTACCCCCACACACGTGTACACATATACACACAGATACACACACACACACACAATAGGTATAGTTAAAAATTCCTTTTGACAAGTGAAAAGCAAACAGAAAATGATGTTTCAAATGTGCATGGGTGTACATGTTGATGATAATCCTGGCATTGAGGAAGCAAAGATAAAAGGATTTTGAGTTTTAAGCTATCCTGAGATGCATAACAAGATCCTGACACAAAAATAAAATGAAGCAAGGAAATGTTTTCTTTAGGAACATCCCACCCACAAATCAGATAGCTGGAATAACTTACCAACCAGGGAAAAAGTAATGCCTTGCTTTCGAGATTTCAGTTTAGATGAGTTGCCCATTGGTAATGAATTTTTGAGAGAATGTGGTCATCACAATGGGATTGAGAGGCTATGGGGTATAGCTCATAGGTAGAAGGCTTTCATGGCACATACAAGATTCAGGACTTATTCCCCAACAGCATGAAAACAAAATATGAGCAATAGTAACCTTGACAGATAGTATTGAACTGAGCGTTGGAGGCAAAGCAAAAAAGCTTGTCTAAGCCTACTGGAAAAACAAAACAAACAAACAAACATGCAAATGGGCTGGGAGATGGCTCAGAGGTTAAGAACACTGGCTGCTCTTCCAGAGGTCCTGAGTTCAATTCCCAGCAACCACATGGTGCCTCCCAACCATCTATAATGAGATCTGCTGCCCTCTTCTGGTGTGTAGGTATACAGGCCAAATGCTGTATACATAAAATTAAATAAATCTTTAAAAAAACAATTTCCATTAAGATTCTTAAAAAACTCTACACTAGATTCCTCTAGTCCATTTTACTTGTTCATATTTTGTTTTGTTTTATTTATTTATTTATTTATTTATTTATTTATTTATTTATTTATTATGTATACAATATTCTGTCTTTGTGTATGCCTGCAGGCCAGAAGAGGTTACATCATTACAGGTAGTTGTGAGCCACCATGTGGTTGCTGGGATTTGAACTCAGGACCTTTGGAAGGGCAGGCAATGCTCTTAACTGCTGAGCCATCTCTCCAGCCCCTCATATTTTGTTTTTTATCTACATCACAGTCTGTCTTCACGAAATCCCTAGTGCTGAGGCCCTGAAATCCTCTTGTCAGTTTTAGGCAACTGGTAGCAGTGCCAGCTTACCCTGAGAAGGCTGTTTCTATGACAGTCTTCTGGCAAGTCTGAGACAGTTCTGTCATTCTTTCTAGAAGACCTACTTTCTAGCCCAGGCAGGTGTGGTGGAACATACCTGTAATCCCAGGAGGCTGGGGCAGGAGGATTGTGAGTTTGAGTCCAGCAACTAATGGGAAAACTCTGCAATAATGACAAATACTATGTAGTGATAGAACTGTCCTGCATTTGCACAGTCTAGTGTAGAGCCATTACCAACACTCGAAATGCTGCCAATAGTGACTTTTCCCTGGAGTCTCCTACTGGGAATGGAGAGCCCTGGTTCCATAAAAAGTCCCCCACAGTTCTGATGACTTGATTCACAGATAAGCCTACATGTGTGGATTTCCTGGCTGTTTTCATCTCTTCTATACAGTCGTTATCAGTACTGCAGGCAAGGTGGAGAGAGACAAAGAGCTTTTCTCTCTCCAGTTTTGGGCCAAACTGTAAATAAACCTTTTACCCTTCGCTAATTCTCATTTTCTTTTGGTATGTATGGCCAAATGCTATAGATTCACATTCCTATCTCCTAGAAAGGTAGAACTGGGGAACCAAATTTGTATTTTTTTAATTAAATTTTTTTTGTATTCATGGCACTGGAGAGATGGCTTAGTAGTTAAGAACGTTTACTGTCCTTATAGAGGGCCAAGATTCAGTTCCTAGCATCCACATCATGGCTCACAACCATCCATAGGCATGTACATGGTAAGCATACATATATGCAGGCGAAATACTCATATGCATAAATAAAATCAATAAATCTAAATGAAGTGTATTTATTATTATGACTGCATGTGTATGTGTGTGTGTGTGTGTGAGTTTGTGTGAGTGTGTGTGTATGAGAGAGAGAGAGCGTGCCATGGTACCTGTGTAGAGTTCAGAGAACAACTTTTAGGAGATGGTTCTCTCTTTTTATTGTGGATTCTTTTTTATGTCTTTTTATTACTTTATAAATAATACCAATCAAAATTTCCACCTCCTCCTCTCCTCCCACTTCCCTCCCACTCCCCCACTCCCCCACGCCCCCTCCGTTTACTGTGGATTCTTGACATTGAACTTAGGTCATCAGGCTTGTTTGGTAAGCACCTTTACCAACTGAACTATCATATTGGTTCTACATTTTAAATTGAATTTTAATTAATTTATACCTATATTTATGAAATTGTCACCTACAGTTTGTGTCTTCTATACTAGATGGCATGGTTAGGCAATTGTGAAGGAAAAATAGAGGCCACCTATGAAATGACTAAATCATTATGGCTCATTTGTTAATAATGGGCAAATGATGGAATTCTCTGTTAGGGAACAGAACAGGAAATTGAGCCACCTGTAACATTTAGCTGATGACAACTATGTGGGTAAGAACACATTTTGAAAGAACAGGTAATGAACAGAGAGACCTTATACAAATTTTCAGGTTGTGAAAATCCATCTTTTTTTTCACACTGTGCTATTTTGTCCTTCTCAAACAAAGGGACTTTGAGTATAGCAAGAAAATCTTTAAAAGTAGATTTTTATGTTTGTTTTGTTTTACAAGACAGTGTTTCTCAGTGTAGTCCTTGCTGTCTGGGAACTCGTTCTGTAAACCAGATTGGCCTCGAACTCAGAGATCCTCCTGCCTCTGTCTCCCAAATGCTTGGTTTAAAGGTGTGCGCCACCACCACCACTGGGCTTAGAAGTATACTTTTTGATAGTCACCTTGTAAACCATTTACATGTGAATTTGAATTTGGCACTGCTTGGCAGGAAAAGAGAAGTTTATTACAAAAACACCACCTATATAAAAGTAACCTAAGAGCTGGGTGGTGGTGGCGCACACCTTTATTCCCAGCACTCAGGAGGCAGAGGCAGGTGGATCTCTGTGAATTTGAGGCCAGCCTGGTCTACAAGAGCTAGTTCCAGGACAGGCTCCAAAGCTACAGAGAAATTCTGTCTCGAAAAAATCCAAAAAAAAAAAGTAACTTAATGTAAGCCACACTTCTTTCTAATTTTAATAAATTTGGCAAGGAGCTGGAGGGATAGCTCAGCAATTAAAAGCACAGTCTGCTCTTCCAGAGGACCTGGGTTCAATTTCCAGTGCCCACATGGTAGCACACAATTGTCTATGACTCCAGTTTAGGGAATCTGATGCCTTCTTCTGGCCTCTGTGGGCATCCACATGATACATAGACATACATGTCAGCAAAACACACATGCACATAAAATAATAATAAAATAAACTTTGTTAGATTTAGTGTGTTTGGCATGTGTGTGCATGTGCCACCATACATGAGTTGAGATCAGAAAACAATTTTTGGGCTAGGTGGTGGTAGTGCTCGCCTTTAATTGCAACACAAAGAAGGCAGAGACAGGTAGATCTCTGTGAGTTTGAGGCTAGCCTGGTCTACAAAATAAAGTCCGAGGACAGCCAGAGAAACCCTGTGTCAAAAAGAAATGAAGGAAGGAATGAAGGAAGGGAGGGAGGGAGGAAGGAAGGAAGGAAGGAAGACACAGAGAGAGAAAGAGAGAGAGAGAACAATTTGTGGGAGTTGGTTCTCTCCATCACTGCATGGATCCTGAGGATAAAACTCAGATTACCAGGCTTGGTAGCACATTCACTTACCAGATGAGTGATGACTCATCTTAGCCCTTCTTTCACTTTTATTTAAATTTTTATTCATTTTTCTTTGTGTTAGTATCTCTTATCTGTAGACAGAAATTTCTGTCCCACCCAGTCCCACAGTTGTTCAGTCCCAAAGAAACACACAGAGGTTTATAGTAATTATAAACTGTTTGGCCTATTAGCTCAGGCTTATTATTAACTAGCTCTTACAACTTAAATTAACACATAATTCTTGTCTATGTTTAGCCATGTGTCTTGGTAGGTTTTCTATTGTATACAAATTTTGTATATTGATACAAATTTGAGATTTTTTAAAACAGACTGTTTCTAATCTTGTTCAAGGCATTGTACCTATACAGCTCATTTAACAATGTAATGCAAATTTCTAGTCCTTGAAAGTTATTATTATCAACTGTTTAGGATAATAAGGAAATGCAAGTTAGTAATTAGTCACCTATTATAATCAAACTTGTAGTCACATTAGGTATGTTTTCAAGGTCAAACAGAGATATATTTTAAATAGACAGATCATCTTCAAATACTTCAGAGATCTATAGAATATGGCATTTAAGGTGTTTTAATAACACCAGTTCTTTTTTTTTTTATGACAGTGAGACATGTCTGTTCCTGGCAGCACCAATCTGTTTCAAAGAAGATGATGGGCATTGAAGAAACTCCATATGGAGTTTTCTTTCTTTGTGGCAAAAGTAAGCCACTAGGCAAGAAAATACTGTATGCTGTCCTAATGGGACAAGCAGAACACAAAAGAGAGTGACTGCCAACCCTTGCCCAGACAAAGCAGGACAATCCTTGAAAAACCCTGCTTCATAGAAAAGTCTGTCAGATATTCTAGGCCTGTAGGCCAAAGATGGATGCCCCAATGTTGCAGAGGAAGTTTGGGTGACTTTCCAGGCAGCCAGCTGTTTCTGTCATTACTCACATTTTTTTGGAAGTCACTTGCTCGTACTTATTGCTTACTCAGTTAATATTATTTCCTTCTTGGGTCTCTAAGGGAGTTGAAGACTAGATAGTTATAATTATAGTTTCCTTGTTTACCACATGCAGAAAGTAAGTTATGATAGAAAGTAAAATAGGTACAAGACTTTGGTCTCACAAGATAGGATAGATATAGAGTATTTTCTCTGAATTTGTCAAATGCAAATGGACTAGATATTGTTGATATATGTATTGCCTGTATATATTGTATATAGTTATTGTACTTATTGTATATAGTTTTTATTTTATTAGTTATAGCCTTATTTTTTATTTTAGACAAAAAGAGGAAATATAGTGATATTTTATTTATGTTTTAATAAATAAAGATGTGTGAAGATCAGAAGGTAAAACTAAGCTACTAGAGGTCAGGCAGTGGTGTCATACACCTTTAATCCCAGAATTTGGGAGACAGAGATAGAGGCAGATGGATCTCTGTGAGTTCATGGCCACCCTGGGCTATACATGATCAGTTCAGAAACAGTCTAGGTGGTGGTGACTCACACCTTTAATTGCAGTACTAGGGAGTTATGCACTAAAGGGGAATATAAGACGGTAGGAGACAAAAGTTCAAGGCTCAGTCAGCAGTTAACAAGCTTTGGTAGAGGTAAGACTTCTTTAGTGGTTGGCTGTTTTGCTTTTCTGATCTTCAGCTTGAACCCCAATATCTGTCTCTGGGTTTTTATTATTCATACTACACTCACCCTGCCCAAAAATCTATTCAAAATGGATAAAGGACCTTAATATAAAACCTAAATCACTGAAATTACTCAAGGAAAACATTAGGGAACACTTTAAGATATGTACATAGGCAAGAACTTTCTGGAAAGGATTCAATAGCATGATAAGTATTGCCCAGTAACTGATCAATAAGCTTCTATGAAATGTAAAATCCTCTGCATTGCACGGGAAACTACCAGCAGAGAAGAGACAGCCTACAGAATGGGTAGAAAGCTCTGTCAGCTACACCCCAGAGGGCTAATATTGAAAATATAAATAATGCTTCTTTCTTTGTATTCACAGATTTCTCTACACTGTAAGTTTAAAACCCAAAAGTCTGCTACTGCATACATTAAGAATATATGATATAGGGCTGGAGAGATAGCTCAGAGGTTAAGAGCACAAACTGCTCTTTTTTAAAGTAAATTTTCTCCTTCTTTTATTATTTAGTTCAACTGATTAGTATTTAGTGTATGTACAACTTACCCCCTTGGAATGGGGAAAAGAGGGATGAGAACAAAAGCAAAACACTCTTAAAAAATGAAGAAGATCCATTTCTTTGCCCTTTCTGGGACCTGACCTTTAAAACAGGTCACTTCTGCAAACCCCCTGACTGCTTCACGAAAAGAACCCTTTCCTTAACAGTCCTGGCCACACCAACCTCCTCAACTATGGAATACAATGCACACACCACACTTCCCCTTGGTGAGTAACAGCAGACAGGGGTACCATTCTCTACCCTGCCCAGTGTGTGTCCATTCACCATAACAAGGCACCTTTCCCTGGAAGAAAGCAGGAGAAATGGAGGCTTTCTCCTCTTCTGGCTTAGCAGGGCTTGCTGGAAGAGGGCTGGATACAGGGCTTGAGACCCTACTGCCAACAGAAAGAATCCAATCACCAAGTCCAGAGATGAGATGCATAGATGGAACTGGGCCAGGAGGATGCTTAGGGTTGGTTGCACTGGGGAAACACTGTAGGAGCTCTCATGCAGGTTTAGGGGTTGGGGGACCATCTGAGAAGAGGAGGTACATCCTTTTCCTGAGGAGCAGGACCAAGCCAGGCTTCACCCGAGAATGGGTGGCAGAGGTGGGGCTCCATGGGCAGCTTGGTTTGTTTTGCGGGGTATACTCTCTGAAGATGCTCATACTCTTCTGGAGCACTGGGTGGAAAGAGTACTTGGACTCAAAATCACCCAAGAAGGAACAAACAGTGGTGATGGAGTCTCTATGGCCATTCCTCACGGGTGGTGGTGGAGGAGGGGGTGGCCCAGCTGGCGTCCTTGAGGGTGGAGGTGGGGGCTTTCCTCTGCTCAGAGGTTCTGACCTATGCATTCGGTAAGGTGGTGGGGGAGGTGGAGCATCCCTGGCACCGTTTCGGACCATGGGTAGTGGGGGTGGAGGAGCTGCTCCCCTACTAGGAGGGTCTTGGGCTGGAGGAGGTGGCCTGTTACTCAACAAGGAGGGGGAGGCAGAGGTGAGTGGAGGAGGTGCAAGGCCTCTGACTGGCCCAGGTGTCTTCCTATGCAAAGAATTGTATCTTTGTGGCAGCTCAGGGGCTGACTCAGTGGGGCTTGAGGGTCCACTGGGGACCCCAGGAGGCTGGCGGTAAGGCGGTGGGGGAGGGGCCAGGGACTGGCCGCTTAGTCTGGTTCTGATATTCACAGAGGAAGGAGGTGGTTTTACAGTGGGTGGAGCAGGATGTCCTTCTCGACTGGGTGCAGCCTTTGTCCAGGTGTTGGAGGCCTGAGCTTTGCTGTTGTGCAGAGGCAGAGGAGTAGGGGGCGCACTGGCACGGCGCCCTGGAGGTGGTGGGGGAGGAGCAGAGGAGCTGTGTTTCATGCCTGTACCGCTAGTGGTATTGGGACGAGAGGGGTCCGGTAAAGAGCGTCTCTGCGTCCCGGCAGTTCTGGGAGGGAGGCTCGGCTGCTGTCGGTATCATCTTGAGGACGCCCACTGGCTGTAGACACTGGAGGCCTCATAGCAGCAGCTCGAGAACTGGGGACTTGTAGGGCTGGCTTAGCAGCTAGAGTATCTGAAGCATCCTTGGCTCTCACAGGTCGCAGCTTGGGCACTCCTCCTTGAAAGAGACCTCCCTTGGGTTGCAAAGCAGCAGCTTGGGGGCCATGTCTTGTAAGAGGGCTCCTCGATTCCGCTGCTCATCTCTACTAAGTTTGGGATGCTCTGTGTTTGCCTGATTAAAAGTGGGAGGTGGGGGAGGACCAGGCGGGGGCGGGGGAGGAGGAGGAACTGGCATCCTTGCTCTGCTCCCAGTTGGCACTTTTCCCTCTCCGTCTTTATTTGTAGCTTTAGGTCATTCATATACCTCACCCAACCCTTCAGGATCTTTAATTTCCTGTCTCTCCTGCCCATTTGCCCAGTCCGCACTGGCCACTCACCACCGCCCACAAACTGCTCTTGAAGAAGCCCCAATTTTAGTTCTCAGAGCCCCCATTGGGCAGCATAGCTGTCTGGAAGTCCAGCCCCTGGGGATCTGGCACCTCTGCTCTCTTTACATAAACATCATTAAAATAAAAAAAATTAAAGGAGAGAGGAAAAGAATATATAATAGGCTGGGGGTATAGCTCAGTGATGGAGTACTTACCCAGCATGCAAAAACACCACCATTAAAAATAAAATGTTACTCCCGGCATGGTGGTGGCATACTCCTTTAATGCCCACACTCAGGAGGCAAAGGCAGGTGAATCTCTGTGAGTTTGAGACCAGCCTGGTCTACAAAAAGAGTTTCAGGATAGACAAGGCTGTTACACAGAGAAACCCTGTCTCAAAAAAACAAAAAACAAAAAACAAAACCAAAAAGTTACATAAAGGTATGGCAGCTCATACCTATATTCCTAGCGTTCAGAAGACTGAGGCAGGAGGATCACTGCATGTCTGAGGCTAGCATAGTTTATATAATAAGTTCAGGGCTACAAAGCAAGAGTTTGTCTCAAAAAGCATATATTGTAATAACAATACATGCTTTTATTGTAGTGATAAGGTCAGAACCCAGGACCTCGCATGTAGCATGAGGGCCTGCTTGTCGGGGTTTATGTCCTGCCCGGTCCCCCAGCCATTTAGCCCCAAAGAAAATCACAAAGAGGTCTCCAGAAGATTATAAACTGATTGGCCCATTAGCTCAGGCTTCGTATTAGCTCTTATAACTTATATTAACCCATTATTCTTATCTATGTTAGCCACATGGCTCAGTACCTTTTTCAGTGGGGCAGGTCACATCCTGCTTCTTCCATGGTCTGGGAAGGACTGGGGAGGAATGGGGCTTCCTCCTTCCCAGCATTCTCCTGTTCTCATTGCCCCACCTCTACTTCCTGTCTGGTTTTCCCACCTATACTTCTTGCCTGGCCAATCAGCTTTTATTTAAAACATGATTGACAGAATACAGACAATTCTCCCGCACCACTCGCACATGTTCAGTATTGACATCGTGGGTCATGAAGTGGGGAAACAAGGCTTTGGTAATTGTAATAAGGATAGCTGCAAAGACAGGAGGAGCATGAGATAGCACAACTGAAGTTCATCATAGTCTAAACTCTTTCAAAAATATATGTTTAAAAATGTATATGAGGGGGCTAGAGAGATGGCTCAGTGGTTAAGAGCACTGGCTGCTCTTCCAGAGGTCCTGAGTTCAATTCCCAGCAACCACATGGTGGCTCACAACCATCTGTAATGAGATCTGGTGCCCTCTTCTGGCATGTGGGCATACATGCAGGCAGAATGTTGTATACATAATAAATAAATCTTTTTAAAAAAATGTATATGAGTGTTTTGTCTGCATGTACGTCTGTGTGACATGTTCGTGATGTGCTCTTGGAGGGCAGAAGAAGGCATTGGGTCCCCTGGAACCGAAGTTACACATGACTGTGAGCCGCCGTATAGATGCTGGGAATCAAACCTGGGTTCCCTGTAAGAGCAGCCAGTGTTCTTAGCCACTGAGAAATCTCTCCAGCCCCATAGTCTGTACTCTGCACATTGCACAGCATGCTTTTGTGGACAGATGCGTGGGAAAATCCCCATGTACCTAGAGAGCCTGCAAAAGATAACATCTGGATGTGCTGTAACTGGAAAAAGCAACTGACTTCTCAGATCTCAGAGGGCAGAGATAACGTCAGTTAACTACAAGTTGGAGATAGCATCAAAGCCTACGCACAGGTTGAGGGCACTGTCTGACAGACTCCTTCCCACTTCAGGTGCCAATTCCAAGTCCCAGGCTGTGGCCCGTACTTCTGACCAACCAGCAATTAATCAGATGTTCTCAAGACACCCTCCTCAGATTCAGTTATTACTACGACAGTTCACATGGTTCAGGGAAACATGTACACTTAGCAGTTTAGTCTAAAGTCTATTACAAAATCTACAAACATCCAGATGGATGGAAAGTAGGGTGGGGTATGGGTTGGGCCTTGGAATGTGCATGCTGTCTCTGGTCACACTATTCCCCTAGCATCCCAGAAACTCATGACATTTTATTGTTCAAAAGTCTTTATTTCTTCCTCCAAACCCTTTCATATACTCCTCCCCACTCTTCTTCAAAATCATGCTTCTTTCTTGCAAATTGTTATTGACCGCGCGTTTGTATGTAGGAATATAATCACCTGCTCAGTCTATATAATGTTACTTGTATATGTTTTCAGGGCTGACCCGTTTGGCACGGGGCAAACAATTGGTGTGCTCCTCCCTGGGGAAGACCACCAGACCACCTCTCCTGCTTCCAGCTTGCCTGTTTGCTATACTGGTTTGTGTAGGGCTGAGGCCTCAGGAGCTTCTCCCCACGCACTCGGGCATATCCGCATATCCATTGGTGCAGCCTTGCATAGCTCATGTATAAGCAGTCATGCTTGTGAGGCTTTCTGGATCTAGCTTTTGGCAGTCCTAGATGACATATAATCTCACAGCAAACTCCCTGACCTGTCCAGGAGTCTTTCTAGAGCAGGCTTTACCCACATTCCAGATGCCACATGTGGAACTCAAATTCCAAACCTCTAACTACTTACTCTTCCTGTGACAAGCCTCAAGGCTACCTCAGGTCCTAAGCTTACACCAGCAGAGGGGGACTATACACCCTATTTGACCTCATCCTGATTTATACGTTTTCCTAGATTCTGTCCAATTTAGAATTTGTCCCAGATCCATCCATCCTCCTTCTCTCCCTCCCTCCCTTTCTTCCTTCCTCCTGTCCTTCTTTACTTCTTTCCTTCCTTCCAGGAGGGTCTCGCGGAGCTCAGGCTAGCATCACCTTACTCTGTAGCTAAGGATGACTTTGACTTTCCGATCCTTCTGCATTTACTTTCCTTGCGCCGGGATGCTGATGTGGACCACACAAGGCCAGAGGTGGGTATCATATGCGCTCCTCTAGCCTATCCACCGTCCTTTTGGAAGCACAGTTTCTCACAGGGCTTGTGTTTCAGCTCGACTGACTAGTGAGCCCTTGGGATTCGCCTGCCTCTCCTTACCTGGTACTGGAATTATGTCAGCGTTGATGTGAGTACTGGGAACCTAACATCACCAAGGCGCCTCCCTAGTCCAGATTTTCTGTTTTCTAACGAAGTTTAAATGTTGGAGTGAAGTAAGTCAGGATGCTAGATGCTAGATGGCAGCCAAGCATCTAGGACTTCCCAGGACAGGAATAACTGGAGATCCTACAGAAACTGGCTGCCCATGCATGCTGAAGCATTGCCAGGTCATAAATGAAATGAAGTCAGGATTTATTTATTTATTTTGTTTACAGTGTTCTGTCTGCATGTGTGCCTGCAGGCCAGAAGGGGGCACCAGATTTCATTACAGATGGCCGTGAACCACCATGTGGTTGCTGGGAATTGAACTCAGGACCTCTGGAAGAACAATCAGTGCTCTTAACCTCTGAGCCATCTCTCCAGCCCCAAACTGTAACTTTTTAATTCTAGCTTCTACTTTGGCCTTAACTGCTAGGGTGTTTAGAACAGAGATCAGAGTTCTCATTCCAACAGAGAGTTAAACAAAGGCAAACAAAAATAACCCTTACCCCTTTCCCTAATCCTTTCCAAATACAAACTAAGATTCCTCTCTCAAGGACAGCATGCAGAGAATTCATCTACAACACAAAACACGAGGGCGAGGGTGACACAGACTCTAGGAGTTGGGGACCTGAAACTCGTTCCATTCCCAGGAGGGGGTGAGAAGAGTATAGGCCACAGTGTGCCTTGCCGAATATCTGCTGTGCCAGCCAATTTTACACATGCCAAGGCCTGAGAAATACAAGTAGCTGCTACACCATTAGTCCTGAGGCCAGTCCACAGAGGATACCCCATAGGTACATGTTTGCAAAATACATTCAGGAGACAAAGAGAAAAGAATCTTGTCAGAAAACGTGTAGCTGGTAGTCTGAAGAGAACATGTCTGACTGCCCTTGGTCCAATGGTTGTGCCTTGCCTCATAGGGTACACATCTAAAACTCATTATTTGATTGGTGGGTAATTTTCAAAATTGCAGTAGAATATTTTAGTACAGAAGTTCAAAGGCAGCCATGAGCTGGTGGGGCACACACCCTTTATCCCAGTACTCAGGAGGCAGACGCAGGTGGATGGATCTCTGTGAGTTCGAGGCCAGCCTGATCTACAGAGTGAGTTCCGGGACAGCCAGGGCTACACAGAGAAACTCTGGCTCAAAATGTAGGAGACAGCCATGATAAGCTAAATAGAAACAGACCACTCAAAGGAAGTTCTTTACTTCCAACTATTATCACCTGCCAGAGTAGGACTCAGCCAAGGTAAGTTTAATGGAGGCCTGAGTCTCAGTAGTTACCCTGAAGCAATCCTGGCTGCAGGAAGAACCATAAACTGAGAGATTACCCGAACACCACCCAGGAACAGACCATCCAAAGGAAATGCTTAAGGTTCCAACCGTTGTAGATAGGATCACCTGCCAGCACACTCACCAGGACACCCCTAGACAAGTGTCAGCCAATCAGGGGTACTGAGCCTCAGAAACCCCTCACCCCCACCTTTACTACTATAAAAACCCAACTCTAACTGAGTTCGGGGCTCTTCATTTATTCCAATACCTTGGACATGTGGAGAGACCGAGTTTGCAAACTTGCATAAAATAAAGGCTCCTTGCTTTTACATACGGGAGGAACTCAGTCTCCTTGTTGGTTTTTGGGAGACTTCGCGGATCTAGGCATAACAAAAAAACAAACAAAAAGAAAGGAAGGAAAAAAGAAAATGAAAAAGAAGACAAGAAGACAGGAAAGCTATAAAAAATAAAAGAAAAAAGAAAAATTTGTTAGCAGCCTAGGTGGTGGTGGAGTATGCCTTTAATCCCAGCACTTGGGAGGCAGAGACAGAGAAACCCTGTCTTGAAAAAGAAAAAAAAAATGTTCAAAAGCACCTAAATGACGAAAGGTTAACCACTAAATTTATTTCTCATCCAAGTTGATGAGAAACTCATAAAACATTTGTCAACACTTATCATCTACCTTTTGCACACAATGTAGCTGACCACATAAACACCAGAAATTTCGAAAACATCTTAAGAGGAAAGGGGATGCATTAGCAAATGCCTTAAGACCGGAAGCTGTTCTCACCTCAGGACCTGTGGTTATCTGCAGATGGGTATACCCAAAGACAGTGATTTCCAAAGAGGCTACCACCAAGAGGATACTTACACACCACCCTGGTAATCATGTTTGCTTAGATCTCATAACTCTTCTTGCTCCGTTTCCATATCAAGTTTCCTTGGCACATAATGAAAGGTGGCACACTACTTTTTAACGAGGACCATGAGTTTGTCACTGAACTTCACAGGTATCTCAGGAACACAGCCTAGGTCTCAGACATTTCAACTAGAAAATCGGTTCTATTAATTTATTTAGAGAGAGAGGAGGTGTGGTTTAGAGATTAGAGACTGTTTTAAATTTGGCTGACATGACTGTGAAGGCCTGGTGAGTCCCAGTTTTATGGGGGAATCCAGTATGTTGGAGATGAGCTGGCCGTTCTGATTCAAAAGCAGCCTGCTGGGAGAATTCCTTCTCACTCAAGGGACAGCAGTCTTTCCTCTTTATTAGTCATCATCTAAGGAGGCCCACCCACCCTGTGCAGAGCAACCTGCATTAGTAACAATCCACTGATCTAAATGTTAATCTCCTGCAAAAGCACCTTCACATAAACACCCAGAATGATGTCTGACCAACTACCTTAGGGACCAACAGCTGGCTGAGCTGACACACAAAATTCATCATCACTTTCTTTTATGCCAATAATGATTCAATTTAGCATCTAATTCATACAGCAGTTGTATGTTTGTACCGATGTAAGATGTATCGATGTATTTTGATGAAGGTCATTTTAAACAGTTCAACGTCGTGAGTTAGAGCACTTGCTGAGCAAGCATGAGGACCAGAGTTCAGCTCCACATGCTCTCCTGAGTGTCTGCAACCCTAGGGCTTTCTGGGGCCAGGGAAAAGGGGAGGGTGGGGGATGGGACAACATGGGACTGGACAGGACTGGATGGAGACAGAATTGTGAGGCTGTATGGCTGTCAGCCTAGCTCTAGGAGCAGTAAGAGATCCTGTTTTAAGTGAATAAGGTAGAGTGTGATAGAGCCTCCTCTAGCCTCCATGCTCACAGGAACACATATTAAACACGCACACACTCACACCCCCAACACATACGGAGTAAACTAATTTTGGTTTTTGAGACAGGGTTTCGCTGTAGCTTTGGAGCCTGTCCTGAAACTCGTTCTGTAAAGCGGGCTGGCCTTGAACCCACAGAGATGCTTCTCTCTCTGCCTCCTGAGTGCTGGGATTAAAGGCATGTGCCACCACCACCCGGTGACAGAATAATCAATTAAAAAAAAACAATGTTAAGGATAAGTATTTTGTATAATATTTCTTATAGAAATATATGTACATAAATCCATTTTTTTTCTTTTTTGAAATAAAGCCTTCTGTAGCTCAGGCTGCCCTAAAATGTGCTGTAGCCAAGACCAGCCTTGAATTCCTTATCCTCTTTCTTCATCCTCCCAAATGCTGGGATTACATGTGAGCTCTCACAGTTAACTCTAGAAATTTGAAGGACTATAACGCTAAGGTTAAAAAGAAAATAAGATTCATGAGAACTGGAGGTCATGGCTTAGCGTGTAAAACACTTGCTACACCAGCATGAGGGCCAGCATTTAGATTCCCAGCACCCAGATAAATGTTGGTAGTAGCCATTCCAGATCACATTAGCGAGAGACTGGAAGTCCCTGGAATGAGCTAGCTAGACTAGCTAGGAGAACTCTGGGTTCAAATGAGAGACCTTGCCTCAGTACAGGCATTCAAAAATATTCCTATTCTAAAACATACATCAAGACGTTCATAGTAGCCCTGTTTGGAATAGCCCCCAACTTGGAAACTACCCACCTGTTTATCAACAGGAGCGTGAAGAAGTCTTAGAGGCCAAAGGGATAAATTGTGGGAAGAAATGTTTAAGACAAAACTATGGAACACATGACATTAGCATGACCATATGTTGAGCCGAGGACTCTGCTAGGAACTGTTGAATATATTGTTTTGTTTAATCTTTTGTTTTAAGACAGGGTTTCATATAGCTCAGGTTGTCCTGCAACTCCTGATCCTCCTGCCTCTACCTCCTAAATGTTGACGTTACAGACATGTGCCGCTATGCTCAGTTTGTTTTGTTTACTCTTTACTACATCCTGTGATAGGGACTCATTTGACTATGAAGAAACTGAGGCACATGGCTATAAAAAAATATTGTTCAAAGTCACAGTGGTATTTAGGAATGAATGAAGTACTTTGACATAGATTTTCCTCAGATCAAGTCCCGATGGGTCTTTTCTGTCACAGCCTCCCAACTCCCCATGATAGACAGGGAAGGTCAGAAAACTCAGGAGGTATGTATGGAGTTCACACATCTACACACACTGAAATTCTACCAGCTAGTGTTTCTTGAGCACCTACTATGTGGGAAGTCCTATGGCAAGTACTTTATTAAATATTTTTTACAACTTTCATACTAATCTTTCAGAGCCAAAATTATTATTCCTAGTTTTAATTTCACTGCTTTATCATTTAGTTTTGAGATGCACTCTTACCGTGGCTGACCTAAAACTCCTGGGCTGATCTTCCCATATCCACCTCTGAGTAGCTGGGACTACAGGCCCAAGTCGGCATGCCCAGGTTATTTACATTTTAAAAATCTTAAATGTTCATTTGTGTGCCCTCCCCGTGGATGTGTGCATGCATGAGTTGAGGCCAGAGGCTGATAGCTGGCATCTTCCTGTTACCCTCTCCCTTATTTTTAAGAACAATTCACCGACTCGAAAGTTCACCATTTCAGCTGTACTGGCTGGCCAGCAAGCGTGTAGGTCTGCCTGCCTCTGCCCCCACCAGGGCTGGGCTTGTAGACAAACACCATGCCAGGCTTTTACATGGGTGTTAGTGCCCCTGTGCTTGCGCAGCTAACTCTATACCCACTAAGCCATCATCCTAGAAGAAATAGACTTAGGTTCTGAGGAGTACAGTGACTTGCCCAGTTTCAAAACTCTGCCATCGTGTCTCTCGTATCAATATCTTTAGTGACAGGGAGGCCACTGCCTATGATGGAGAGAGCACGGTGATGGGCGCTGGAGACATAAAAATGGGGCCATGAGGAGTAGTGTTAGGGGAAGCAACTGCTGGCTGCATTTGACGGTAAATAGTGGCAGATGTTGCTCTGCTTCCACATAGGAAAGTCAGCAGCCTGTAATCCCAGTACTTGGGAGATGGAGACAAGAGGGAGAGGGGTTCTAGGCCATACTCAGCTACATAGTAAGTCTGTGGCTACAGGATGGCCTGTCTCAAACCAAACTATCTAATAAACAAAATAGAAAGCACATTCCATGTAGGGAACTATGAAGAGAAAAATAAGCGTCAATAACAGCCACAGTTCCCATACATTGTGTATTATGCATAGTCCCACACAAAGGCATGCGTAATTCTTTAATTCCCACAAAGATTCTGATTATGTACTGTTAATATGCTCATCTCACTTATTCTTTGTTCATTCATTCTTTATTGCGGTGTAGAAGATTGAACCTGGAGCCTCCCACATACTGCGGCTGAGCTATATCCCTGGCTTGCTTATTTTCCCCAATCATTAGCTAGTGGTTGTTTAGTCGGGGCCTCGTAAACCAGGCGGGGCTGGAATCCACAATTGCAATTCTCCAACCTCTGCTGCCATAGTGCTGGAATTCCAAGCGCGTGTCACCACACCTGGCTAAAATTGGCCACGTAAGCAATGACAACACTCTATTTGGTAACACAGACCTCTCTCAGCATTGCTTTCCTTTTGTGTGTGCGTTTTGCAGTCATGGGCAGGTATGGAGGCCAGAGTTTAAGGGCAAGTTTTCTTTCTCAATCCCTATTCCACCTTATCAAATTTTATTTTAAAGCAATTTCTTACTAAATTGCTCAGGTAGGTGGGATATGCGATCCTCCTTGGTAGCTGGGTATATAAATAAAACCCTTTGTTACCATACCCAGCTTAAAATGCTCATTTTATGTAAAGGCAAAAAGCAGTTTGGGGTCCATTTTATAAGGTTACAAAACAGTTTTTTCCTCTTGGATTTGTACCCTGATCTAGCTATTCTGGGGTTGTAGGTTTCAGTTCTTAAAACTAAGTAAGAAGGTTTTTTATTTTTATTTTTTTATTTATTTATTTTTGGTTTTTGGAGACAGGGTTTCTCTGTGGCTTTGGAGCTGTCCTGGAACTAGCTCTTGTAGACCAGGCTGGTCTCGAACTCACAAAGATCCGCCTGCCTCTGGCTCCCGAGTGCTGGGATTAAAGGCGTGCGCCACCACCGCCCGGCTTAAGTAAGAAGTTTTTGAAAGAACTGGTCCTAAATCAGGAAAATGTAAGCCAGTCACCATGTACGTCTTGAGTAGGGGACGCCTGACTCGGGGAACCACGTGGTGAACGGAACCTGAAAGAGGGGTCCATCAGTTTAAGAGTTATGAGCAGGGGAACAGGCGGACTGAGGTAGGTTTGATTATTTGGGAGTCTTCTGGGATACTGGAAGCGGGCTGGAGGCTGCGGTATGACCAGCCCCGGAATTTTCCAGAAGAAAATTCCCACGGCCACCTGGCCAAAACAGCCACCAGGAGCGGCTTGTGGAGGAGCGCGGGAGAACGCCTAGCAACGCCGCTGGGGACGGGGCCTGGGCGGGCCGAGGGGGCGGAGCCTCGGCGGCGGCGTCTCCTGAGTGGTTGCTGAGGCGGCGGGGAAGAGCGTTGGGCTTACCTCACGGCTTTCCCGTGCTGTAGCGCCTCCTCCGCCGGCTTCCTCTTCAGACCGCTTTTCGCTCTCGCGGAGCCGACCGATTCCGTCATGGCGACCCGCAGTCCCAGCGTCGTGGTGAGCCCCGGGACGATTCAGCAGGGCCGGCCAGCCAGGCCCACGCGGCTTCGTGACGCCCGCCGGTCGGGGACCCTGAGGCGCCGAGGCCGGCTGTGGGCGTTGGGGCCGCGGGGAAGCCCGGGGGCGGGGGCGGGCACAGGTTCCCGGAATCTAGCTGCCCGGAGGTTCCTAGAGGGCGGCGGGCAGCATGGAATGGCGGGGTTCGGGCGGTGGGCCGCTCCTCCAGTGAGCCTCCGAGAGGGCTGACTGCGTGTGGGCCAGGAAGGTGGAAATGGCGTTGGGCTTGACATGTGCGGCCAGAGGGCACGAGGCGGGGAGAGGCGGACGGCGACTTCGGGAATGATCCAGCATGGGGAGGGCGGGGGAGCTTTCTCAGGAGAGACCTAGAAGTTTGGGGTTTGGCGGCCGGGGAGAGCTTGGGAGCACCTCTCGAAGGTGCTCCGGCATCCAAGACAACAGCATGAGAGGGCATGTTCGGGCCTGGGCTTTGCCTCTAATTCTGCATATGTCATAATTCATATTTATGGAATGCGCAATTGCTCCATTGGATCCGCGCTGCGGCCCTGGTAGTGAAAAATCACGCTCATTTTCCACCTGCAGAGACTGGCGAAAAAGCGGCTCATTTTTCCCACGACCCATATTGGATTTAGATACATTTGACTTGATGCTGCGAGGAATTTTAAAAAATATATGAATTTAGTTGTTAGGCTAAAGGACATGCTTTTTTCCACAGTCAGCCTCTGATATCTTGCCTCATCTCTCATTGGTTCCAGTTTTTGTAACCCGCCAAGATGCCCCCCCCAACTCCGCTCCCCTGCCTTGTTTGCTCAAGTCACTTAAAGCTCCTGCCTCCGATTAAATACCTTAGCCTGCTTTATTGTGATTATTGCTCCCGCTACTAGTTAAATGCCGTATCATGCTTTCTTTATGTCAATGTTGTACTTGTTGATTGTCTCTCCCACTTACACAAACTGTTTATTTTGATGTTTTCAGGAAGGGTCTTACTACGGAGCTCTGGCTGGTCTGGAATTGGCCGTGCAAACCCCCAGGCTGACCTTGAACTTGTGACAGTCCTGACTCTTGCCTCCCAAGTGCTGCACCACCATGCCCTGCTGGATTTTTCTTTTTTGTATTTTTTTTTCCGTGCTAGGAATTGAACCCAGAGCTTCGTTCCTGCTAGGTAGCTCTCTACCACTGGGCCAACAGCTTTGGGCCTTAAATAAGCTTTATAAGGGCAGGGATCACCACTGTAGCTTTAGCATATAGCAGCACAATGCCTGGTTTGTGGGAAAGTTTTCATTAGTAGTTTGTTCAGTGAATTAATAACCATTTGAGCCCTAAAAAATGCTGTCTCATAATTCGTTAGACCTTGTGACTTAAGGCAAAAACACTGTGTTCTTAATGACCCAGAATTCTGCTTGTTTAGAATATGTTGTGTGTGACTTTCAGAATCTTCAACTAGGCTCAAACTTTCCTTTTTCTTGCTGTGTAGCCCTTGATGCCCTAAGTAGACCAGGCCAGGCCTTGAACTCACAGCCATCTGCTTCCTTCTACCTCAGTGTGTGGTTTATAGGCAAGCATGGTGCTGGCTGCTGGTGTTGTTGCAAGGACTGTAAGACAAATTATGCAAATAAATAACAGTTTCACAGTCCCTAGGTGGGGATAGCAATAATAGCTATCATTGTGTTTACATTGGCAATCCTAATTAGTTTTCGAAATAACCCTGTAAAAATGGTATATTCCCATTATCAGATGTAAGTTACACAGTTATTAAGAGGGGGGAAGAGAGCCCCCCCAATTAAGTACTAAGCCCTGGTTCAGGTCAGCACCAGAAGCAAGGATAAATTTTAGAAGGTGGAGCTCTGCATCAAACCTAGCTCTGTCTCTGGAGCCTGTGTAAGTAAATACTACCATAAGATCTAGTAGATGCTCAACAAATGGCCCTTACTTTTATTCATTTACTGAGGAGTTCTACAGAGGCTTTTAAGTTTTGTGATATGGTACTTGTTCAGCATAGAGTTAGTTTTTACTGTTAGAAGTGGCTATTCTTAGTTTTGTTTAAAAAATCAAGAAATTCACTGTATTTTTAGTTTGTAAATTCCTGTTCCTTTTTTTTAAAGTTTCCTTCCCCTAAATTGTCTGCATGTTAGGAATATCAACAAACACTTAAATCGTGCTTACTATGTGCTATTGCTATTCTAAGCCCTTTAGCGGACTTGATTTTTCTTAATTTCTAATTTTTTTCCTGTATATGGCTGTTTTGCCTGCATGTACAGCATGTGCTTGTCCTGTGCCTGTGGAGTCCAGGAGAGTTCATTGGATCCTCGAGAACTGGCATTATAGATGATTGTGAATTGCCATAAGGGTGCTGGGAATTGAACCTGGGTCCTCTGGAAGAGCATTAAGTGCTCTTAACTGCTGAGCCATCCTCCAGCCCCTACCTGATGTAATCTTTAAAAAAATTACACAGAAGAGTTAAGTAATTTGCCTAAATCATTCAGTGCTACTTCATTTTTACTTTCATATTTCCTTTTTTTCTGGCCCTAGATTATACCCTTAGCCAGTAAATTTAAGTTAGGAGTTGTAGTAGATTGAATAAATATTATTAAATACTTTCTCTGTCTTAGGCATTGACAAATGTTTTTGCAGATTTTATCTAATGTCAATACCCTAAAGTTGTGTAATATGTGACCTGTCGTGTAGACTAACATGACTGTGGTGACCCAGGGAGACGAAGAGGTAACCATATGCTAGATCCCCTTCATGAAATTGACCTCTAGATGGGCTTGTAACTATCTGCTAGAAAAAGCTTCTGGCCTTTTGCAAACTAATAAGAAACATCAGATGTGTTTCATATAGCATATCTTTGAATATCAAAATGGTCCAGATAAATGTATGCTATACTAACTGAACTTTTACCTTGCTAAATGATTTGTTATTGATGTTTTTTGAGACAAAGGCTCACTCTGTAGCTTAAAGTGGCCTGGAATTCACTGTGTTGCCCAGGCTGGCTAAATAAACTAACATAATCCTCCTGCTATAGTCTTCCATGTTCTAAAATTACAACCATGAGCCACCACACTTGGCTTAAAGGGTTTTTTTTTAAAAGCATCTTTTTTTTAAAATTTATTTATTATGTATATAGTGTTCTGGGCACCAAATCTCCTTACAGATGGGTGTGAGCCACCCATAACCTCTGGAACAGCAGTCAGTTCTCTTAACCTCTGAGCCATCTCTCCAGCCCAAGGTTTTTGGTTTTGTTTTTTTTTTTTTTTGAGATAGAGACTTTCTATGTAGTTATAGGCTGGTCTCCCAACTCCCAGTCTTCCTACTTAGCCTCCTGAGTGTGGGGATTTGAGACAGACATATTCTACCATGCCTGGTTGCTACTGAGAGAGGAAGAGAGAGATATCTAACTCCTTGGTGATCTCACTCAGGGTCTAATGTGTTAAGCTTATGCTTTACTGCTGAGCTATACCTTTATCTATTACTTTTTTTCATTTGTTAGGATTTATTTCTGTTTTATATGTATGGGTGTTTTGCCTGTATGTATGAATGTGCATGATTAGCATGCCTGTGGAAGTCAGAAGAGGGCATTTGATCCCCTAGAACTAGAGTTAGAGATAGAGTTAGAGAAAATTGTGAGCCTCCATGTGGATGCTGGGAACCAAATTCAGGTCCTCTGCAAGAGCAACAATTACACTTAAACACTGAGCCATCTCTCCAGCCTGTTTTTTCCTCAGAATTGGTTAAAATGCTGTGGGTTTTTTTTCCTGTCACCATTTTATTGTTATCAACAGTATTTAAAATAACATTCATTTAGAAGTAAAGCCAAAATTAACTATTTATGATCACCAAAAAAATGGGAACAGTTCCTCTTAGAGGTTTCTTTCTGTAAATTTTGTGCTGTGTTAACCTATATATCCATCTTAATTTTTTTGTATCCCAGTTATTGTAACAGGAAAAGAACTAGTTATATCAGAAAAAAAGATGTCTACAGTTTTATGATTGTTGCTTTGGGTGGGGTGTCTTTATTGGGCAGTTGGTTTATTTTAGTTTGAGACAGATTTTTTTTAAAGATTTATTTATTTATTATGTATACAACATTCTGCCTCTATGTATGCCCGCACGCCAGAAGAGGGTGCCAGATTTCATTACAGATGGTTGTGAGCCACCATGTGGTTGCTGGGAATTGAACTCAGGACCTCTGGAAGAGCCATCTCTCCAGCCCCGAGACAGATTTTCTTTATATAGGCCAGGCTGATCTCAAACTTGAATCCTCCTGTCTTAGTCTCTTTAAGTGTTGGGATTATAGGTATGTACTGCCATGCCCAGCTCTTGTTTTTATTTTACTTTTTTATCTTGAACTTTTTTAGATGTTAGAGGGAAAAAATCAGCTAATATGTTTTTATTATTACAATGACTAACTGTCATTAATTGAATTTTCATTTTCTTTATTTTTATTTTTCTGCAGAATTGATAATTCAGACACTTTACAAGTTTTTAAATTCCATCTATTTTCTTTTTTAAAGTTTTCACTTTTTTTGAGACAGGGTCTCTCTCTCTCTCTCTCTCTCTCTTTCTCTCTCTCTCTCTCTCTCTCTCTCTCCATAGCCCTTGCTGTCCTGGAACTCACTCTGTAGGCCAGATTGGCCTTGAACTCACAGATATCTGCCTGCCTCTGCCTCCCAAGTTCTGGGATTAAAGGCGTGTCATGTGTCACTACACTTGGAAAATTTCTACTTTTAAAAAATTGAAATAGAATTATATCACTTTCCTCTTCCTTTTTCTCCCTCCAGCCCCTCTCATTCCCCTCCCTAGGATCCCTCCAATGCTCCCATTCTCAAGTTGATAGCCTCTTTTTTTATTGTTACATGCATATATGTATGTATTCATACGCATACATATATATTCTTGTTTGTGTGTAAATGAGTACAAGATTGATTACTTGGCAATGAACAACCAATAAGGGGGCTCTTCTCTGGGAGCAGCCAATTCTTCTCTAAGCAGTTACTAATTACCTGTAGTTCTTTGTCTAGGGGTGATACCCAGAGAAATTTCTTAAACTTGGAATCCTCCTGCTTTACTCTTCTGAATGCTGGGATTATAGACATGTACTGCCATGCCTAGCTCTTGTAGTTCTTATTTTTATTTTATTTTTTTGTTTGATTTTTGAGACAGCATCTCATTATTTAGCCCTGGCTATCCAGAAACTCTCTATGTAGATAAGGCTGACTTCGGCCTCAATGGAGAGTCAGCTTCCTCTGCCTTCCAAAGTGCTGGGATTAAAGGGCATGCACTATCACACTTGTGGTTTTTAAAGATTTTAATTTTTTATTTATTTACATGTGTGTTTGTGTCTGTCTGTATGTGTGTGTGTGCATGCACGTACACTTGTGCTTTTGCCACTGTGTGTGTGGAGGTCAGAGGACAACTTGTTGATCCTTTACCTCTATCATATGAATCCTGAGGATCAAACTCAGATCAAATTTGGCAGCAAGTGCTTTTATCCATCATGCCATCCCAGCAGCCCTTAAATACTATTTTTGAAGAGATGGGATCTGGCTGTGTTGCCAAGGCTTTAATTTTCCACTTAGTTATTCTTCCATAATTAATTAGTCAATGATCCATGTCATTCTTTTCCCCTATAGTAAAAGGGGAACTAAAATGTATTTGTTCATATGTGGATTCACTAACATTTATAGAGCACATAAAAGTGTTAATTACTACCAATAATCGTAATCTTGAGACTCAGTTGTTATTTTCCTGTTGGGACTGCCAAATTATTAACATTTTAATAATCTGCTAATATGAATTCAGACATTTCAAATTGATGTGAAACTACCTTTAGTTTTTTTTTTGTCCAGAGTGAACATACCTATTATTCTACCATGCACATTATTAAAAGGAAATATTATGATATTAATTCATGTCCTTACAGATATGGTAGTTACAGGACCTATTTGCCTAGAGTGGTTATAATATATTCTTGGGCTGTAAATGGAGACCGCTTTCATTTCCCGGCCACCCAGACCCGAATAATCACACAAAAACTATATTAATTACAACACTGTTTGGCCAGTGACTCAGGTGTATTTCTACCTAGCTCTTACATTTTAAATTAACCCATTTATATTAGTCTGTGTACTACCATAAGACTGGCCTAAGGTTCAGGCATCTTTCTCCTTCAGCAGCTACATGGCATCTGCCAGACTCTGACTTTTTCTCCCTGCATTCAGTTTAGTTTCCCTGCCTAGCTCTATTCTGTCGTGCCGTAGGCCAGAGCAACTTCTTTATTAACCAATTTGGTAATAAAACATATTCATAGCATACAGAGGGGAATCCCATATCACTGGGCTGAATAGTCAGTCCACTTCCTTATTTTAAATTTCTTAAAGCTTTAACCCTTGAAAGGAAAAGAAACAATACATGTATTTGTAGGATTGATTAAAAAAAATTGGAAGATCAACATAGTACTGGTTTAAGTTGTTTTCACATTTAGGAATATCTTAGCAATGTACTATAATAGTGGTTTAATCATATCCAGAGGTAATATAAATTTTCTCAAGAGGATAGCATATCATCTGTTTTAATGTTTTTGGAGAATTTTAATATATTTTAATTAAGCTAGTGTCTCACTCTGTAGGCAAGGCTGGCCTCAAACGTGGGACACTTCTGATCCAGTCTTCTGAATGCTGAATATAGGTACATGCTACCATGGCCAGCACAAAATCCCTATTATGTACACATTTATAATAATGGCAGTCACATGAAAATTCTTGGGGTTTACACATGAAATTTCTTGTTACACAGATACATGACCGAAAAAAAAAGGAAATGAACCCAAGCTATTATGACCTTTGGAACACCAATTCATCATTCACAACAAGGATTAAGACTCTTTGTATTAAAAAAAAAAAGTAACATTGTTCTTGAGTCCAAATAAGACTAGATTAAGTGAAAGTGAGTCCTAAAATGAACTATGTGTGCTGAGCATGGTGGTAAAGGTCTGTAATCACAGCACTTGGGAGGCAAAGGCAGGAGGATGGGTTCAGTAATACTCAGCTACATAATGAGTTCAAAGCCAGCCTGAGCTCATGCAACTGTCTCAAAAAAGAAAACTATTGTGAATGAAGACTTGTATAATAATAAACCAGGTGTTGTGGAACACACTTGTAATCCCAGTATTTGAAAGGTAAATGCAGGAATACTACCAAGAGTTCCAAGCCAACTTAGGCTATGTAGTGATGAGACAGAAAAGGGAGGAGGTGAGAATAATAGATAATAGATAAACCATTTAATTTTATAACTAGTAATCAACATGTCCAAACTTCTAGAATGGACAGAAATTGCTAGGTGTGGCCTCCACATATGTTTACCTGTGTTCATATATGCATACATCCACATGAATACAAACACGCAAAAGTGTCTCAAATGATAGGGGTTGTAGACTTATTTTTGCCTTTTGGGGAAAAATTGTATCAATATGGTCTTAATAAACTGGATATGATGGTTCATACCTGTAAACCCCATCATTTGGGAAGCTGAGGAAGATTGCCTTAGGTTTGCAGATAGCTTGCGCTGTGCCATGAGCTTCAGACTAGCCTGGACTACTACAGAGCTGGGACCATCTGAAATCATCAAAAACAAAACTTTTACTCTTCAAATAACAAAACATAAATATTACCAAAGGAACAAAATAAAAATTCTCTAACATATAAATCTTTTAATTAGACATCATAACTTTTGGATTAGAAACCAGTTTGGTATGTTGACAGAAATAGGATTCCTATTTTGGCTGCTTATATATTCCTGCTGATCTGTTTGGATACTTAGAATACATGACTAGGAGTAGAGTGTGTTGGTGTACACCTTTAATCTCAGCACTCAAGAAGCAGAAGCAGGAGGATTATAGCAAGTTTGAGGCAGCCTGGGCTATATATCTAGTTCCAGGACAGCTGGAGTTATATGGCAAGACTCTGTCTTAAACACACAAAAAAACTGGGATGAACTTGGCAAAGTTCACATTGAATTTGTCTTTGAACTAAACACACCTTGAAGTTCTTAGGTTACCTGTAGAACCTGTAACAGTTGTCAAATCCTGGGTGTGATATGGTTAATATTTATGCCAGAAACAGAGTGAGTAGGTGGAGGGGGTGATTATGCCTCAAAGAAGTAATTATATTCTAATCTTGATTCTAAAGTACTTTGAAATGATCCAACTTCATTTTTTCAGATTATAATGCATCCATTCTGATGAGCCTGGAAGGAATGTTTGTTGTATTAGCTGATAAAATTGAGTAGTCTGTCATCCTTTCCCAAAACATGAACTAAATTTTGCTTTATTAAACTTACAAAAAATGCTTTCTTGTAAAATGCTCTTTGAATGATCCTTTTTTTTTCTTTGAAACAGGGTTTGTCTGTAGCTTTGGAGCCTGTCCTGGAACTCGCTCTATAGACCAGACTAGCCTCGAACTCAGAGAGATCCCCCTGCCTCTGTCTCCTGAGTGCTGGAATTAAAGGCGTGCACCACTACCACCCGGTTTGAATGATCCTTTTTAATACAAATCTCCAATTTCCATTTTTGTTAGTAAATGTGTTCCAGTGAAGTATTAAGTGAATGTTAAGGAGATATATTAGCTTCTTCTATTCTTTTAGAAATTGCCGGAGCTGGAGAGATGGCTCAGAGGTTAAGACATTGGCAGTTCTTCCAGAAGTCTTAAGTTCATTTCCTAGCAACCACATGGCTCACAACCATCTATAATGAGATCTGGTGCCCTCTTCTGGCGTGCAGGCATACATTCAGGCAGAACACTGTATTCATAATGAGTAAATTTTAAAAAATTGCCATGTTTTTTAAACATTTTTTCTGTTTATGAAAAAAATGCATGTATATTTAGGAATAATTCAAAATTTACTTCTGCATGCTGCAGACCTGAAAATAAATAAAATTCTATCAAAGGTTGAACTCAAAATAGACCTTTTGGGACTAAAAACAGACAGAGACAGAGAGAGAGAGAGACAGACACTACCCAAGCCTTAATTTTTTTTTCCTCTGGGAGAAACTTCAAAATATAACTAAATTGTGAGCTTGGTGTTTACAGTTCCAGCACTTGGGAAGTACAGAGAAGGGTTATGAGTTTGAAACCAGCATGAGCCTATACAGTGTGATTCTGTCTCAAAAACAATAGCAACTGAATTCTACAAAGAATGTAAATTTATGTATTTTTAACTTTTTTCAAAGTCAAACTACTTGTCAAACCGCCCAATAAAATGTTAACTGAAAGAGAAAATAGGAATTAACTGATACTAGCTTTAGTTATGATTTGACCCGTATTCCTTGGAAACTGCCAGAGCTTATACAACCAGATTTTCTTTTAGTCTACTTGGTTTGGAGGATTTTTTGGGTGGGAGGCAAGAGTTCACTGTGTAGGCCACCTTTGCCTTTAACTTGTGATACTCCTCCTGCCTTTGTCTCCGAGTGCTGGCTTTAGAGGTGTGTGCTACCACGTGCAGATTAATGCTCTAGTTCCTATGACACCATTCCCGGTACTAACAGCTTCTTAGATGGGGTTTGAATATCATGTAAGAATGAGTGTTATAATTCTTCCTTCCTAGCTTATTTCTCTGAATAAGTTTGTTTGTTAATTTATGATCTGTTAAAGGTTTCCTGTAGTTTTTGGTGTGACGTGGTTTTTTATTTGGTGTTGGTTTCACTGTAAAGAGGACTGGGAATGTAGCTCAGTTGATAGAGTGCTTGCCTGGTATGCATGAAGCCCTGGGTTTGACATCTAACACCACATAAACTGGGTGTGATAGCATATGCTTATAGTCTGAACACTAGGGCGGGAGAAGCAGAAGGTTCAGAAGATGAAGGTCAGTTGCATAGTGAGTTTGAGGTTAGCCCTAGGATCCATGACACCCTCCATCTCGCTGTAATACTCCCTGTCAAATATAGTTACTTTTATGATTTTGGAGTTTCAGGATACTTTTTTTAAAAATTTAATTTTATTTCTTTGGTTTTTCGAGAGAGGGTTTTTCTGTAGCTTTCGAGCCTGTCCTGGAACTAGCTCTTTGTAGACCAAGCTGGCCTCGAACTCACAAAGATCCACCTGCCTCTGCCCCCCCCCCCCCCAGTGCTGCGATTAAAGGCGTGCGCCACCACCGCCCAGCTTTAGGATACTTTTTAGAATACAGGGTCTTTTGCCTTGTAGACCCTAGCTGGCCTAGAGCTTACTTAGTAACCCATGCTGGCCTCAAACTCAGAAACTTCTATCTTAGCTTCCCAAGTATTGGGTGTGCTGAACAGATGTGTTCAGCAGATTTACCCCGCTTTTATGATTCTGCTGTACTTTTTTCTGTGTATATAGGTACATGTATATTTATAAAACTGTCATAATATTTTGCCACCAAGGGTACCATATCATTAATGTTATTAAATGTTTTATGTCCTGGGTTTTGGGCATATTAATAGAACCAATATGATACAACTCAAAATGATTTTGGAGTATCTTCTGTAAAATTACTTTATTAGTAGATTGTAACCATCACATACTATGGGAGTTTGGATTTTTAAAAGATCAGTTGGTGTTTTGGTGATGCCCCTCACCCACTGTAAGATAAGTACTCTTCGGATTTGGATGGTTAACACCAGTTTTCATTTTCTGTATGAGATTTTATTTAACTTATTAGAACATACTGTATTAAATGAAAAAATGTTTTAGGGTACTGGGGATATGGCTTAGTCTATAAAGTGCCTGCCATGTCGTCTTCAGGACCTGAGTTTGGAACCCCAGCACCTGGATAAAAAGTAGCACATTCCAATAACCCCAGCAGCAGGGAGACAGAGACAGGAGGATCCTTGGGGCTTCTTGACCAGCTAGACTAGCCAGTTCGGTTAAACAAGTTCAATGAGAGACCCAGTCTCAAAACATAAATGAAGTTTTAGACCCAGTTTCAATCTCTGGACTCCACACACATATGCACATGCACCTGCATACTATGCCCCCACAAAACAATGTTCAAATATGCTCAAAATGTATAGAGTGGAAAATGCATATACTAGTCTTTCATGTTTGAAATATTTTTACCACATTTGTCATACCTCTTTAAATTTTTATCTTTTTCTATTTGTGACCTGAAGGAAAATTCTGTCATGTTTTGCTTCTCATTCTTGACCCTCTTCAGCAATAAGACACATGGTTTTGTTAGAGAATTATAGTTTATTACAAAAATATAAGATTAACTACCCTTCATACCCTCTCATACTTACATTTCTCTGGTGAACTAAGGCGTATTTTCTAAATTTAATTAAATGTGGGTATCTTGTAATGCTCTGATTTGAAACAGCTATCTTTCTTTTTCAGATTAGTGATGACGAACCAGGCTATGACCTAGATTTATTTTGTATACCTAATCATTATGCCAAGGATTTGGAAAAGGTCTTTATTCCTCATGGACTGATTATGGACAGGTTGGTAAGATCTCAATTGAAGTTTTGTGGGTTTTTTAGGTCTCTCTGTGTGTATATGTATGTTATGTATATGTATAGTGTATGTATTTATGTGAAAGCAAGAGAAGGACAAGGGGTGTCGTACTCTGTTGCTCTCTGTCTTATCCCCTTGAATAAGAATTGTCTTATTCTCTCACTGAACCTGGGGCATGCTGATTTGGGTAGCATGCCTGGCTAACAAGACCCAGGGTTTTGCCTGTTTGCCTGTCTCTGTCCCCGAGTGCTGAAGTTGCAAGCAGGTGCAGCTTAACCTGGTTTTTATATGGGTACTGGGGATCTGAATTTAGGTCCTGATGCTTGCACAAGTGCTCTTACCCACTGAGCCACCTCCCTAGCCTAAAATGAAGGGTTTTTTTCTTGTAATAATTCTAACTTAGCAACTGTTGAGTTGAATATAAGCTAGGCCAACTTATCGATGAACAAAGGCTTTCTATTTTAAAAGATAGTTGTTGTTATTTTATTTGTATGTGTGAGTGCCTTCATGCATTAATATGCAGGATATGCATTTCAGGAGGCTAGAAAAGTGTGATGGATCTCCTGGAACTGGAGTTACAGACTATTGTGAGCTACTATGTGGGTGCTGGGAACTGAACTTGGCCCTGTGCAAAAATAGCAAGTGCACTTAACTGCTGAACTATCTCTTCAGCCCCAATATTTTCTATTTTTAAAGTTCTTTTCATAAAAAGAACATCAGGAAGTCTTATTAATTAATTAATTACCCAGTTTGAGACATAAATAGTGGGAATCCATACTGAGTACAGAAAACATTGAAGAGAGGTGGGAAGAGCC
Source organism: Ondatra zibethicus (assembly GCA_004026605.1). Lineage (NCBI taxonomy): Eukaryota > Metazoa > Chordata > Mammalia > Rodentia > Cricetidae > Ondatra > Ondatra zibethicus. The sequence continues at coordinate 78,028 of PVIU01007538.1, forward strand.
TCTAGTCTGTCTGTAAATGAGATTATAATTCTGTTCTGTTAGCTTTCTATACACATTTCCTACCTAGATACTACTTATGCACATACACTGTATCACTGTATGTAAAGTGTATATACACACACACGAGTTACATACTATGATATAGTACTGAATCTTTTGAACATTTTGATATTGGCACATCTATAGCTATCAAATGTTTTTATCTTTTAAAAATTATTTTATAATTTCATGTATGTGTAGATAGAAGTTTCTGCCTTCCCGGTCCTGCAGCCATTCAGTACCAAAGAAACACATAGAGGCTTATTTTATATTAATTATAAACTGTTTGGCCTATTTGCTCAGGCTTATTATTTTTTTTCTTTTTTTTAATATTTATTTATTTTGTTTATGGTGTTCTGTCTGCATGTATGCCTGCAGGCCAGAAGAGGGCACCAGATCTCATTACAGATGGTTGTGAACCACCATGCGGTTGCTGGGAATTGAACTCAGGACCTCTGGAAGAACAATCAGTGCTCACAACCTCTTAGCCATATCTCCAGCCCTAACTCAGGCTTATTATTAACTAGTTCTTGCAACTTAAATTAACCCATAAGTTTAGGCACATGGCTTTGTACCTTTTCTCAGTAAGGCATTCTATCTTACTACTTCTGCATCTGGCTAGTGACTCTCTGCCTTTTCTCTTTCCAGAATCCTCCTAGTCTGATTACCCCACCTATACTTTCTGCCTGGCTACTGGCCAGTCAGCATTTTATTAAACTAATACGAATGATAAATCTTTACAGTGTACAAGAGCATTATCCCACAGCATGCGTATGTGTGTGTAAACTATTTTCTCTTTGAGATAGGGTCTCACTGTTTATCTCGGTCTGGCTTTAAACTTCTGTATAGCCCAGACTCAGCTCAGCTGTTCTCCCTGGCAGCCTCCCATGTGCGGAGATTAAGGTGTGTGCCACCATGCCCAGCCCTATATGTTATATAAAATGTTTTGAAATAGGGTCTCAAATAGCTTAGATTGACTTCAGACTCACTTAGTGTAGCTGAGGGTGACCTGAACTTCTGATCCCTACTGCTTCAGCTCCTGATATGCCATCATGCCCAGTTTGTACAGTTCTGACAATAGAACTTAGGACCTCCTATGTGTACTAAGCATGCTCTACGAGCTAAGCTACATTCCCAGTTCCCCCACATTTATTTTAAAGGCAATACTCTATCCTATTCATGGATGTACCATAACTGATTTGACTCTATACTGTTGGTGAACACTTAAGATCTTCATTATTTTGCACTTAGCAGAGTATGTTAGAGGATATATATATATATATATGTGCATTTTGGCACTTGCTCAGCTTTAGGTAAATAGAAATTCTGGATCAAGGAAAAGATGTTTATTGAATGTTTTCATACTGTCAAATTAACCTCTAGAAAGTTATATCATTTTATACTTCTAGTGGTATGTGTGTTCATTTTTCCTCACAATATCTTCTAATATTTTATATTAGAGGAATACAATTTAACCAAAACTCACCAATCTAGTAAGCTTTGAAAATTATATCTTATTTTTATTTGTATTTTTTAATTTTATGATAGATATAATAGTATACCTGTTTTTTTCTTTTCTTTCCTTTGAGACAGGATCTTATTATGTAGCCCTAAGTAACCTAGTACTTATTCTGCAGTTCAGGATGTCCTTTAACTCATAGCAATCCTTCTGCCTCAGCCTTCAGAGTGCTGGAATTATAGGCATGTATCATCATGCCTAGCACGTACCTGGTTTTAATTTTGGTTGAGCTGTGTGTGTTGGTATATATCTATAATCTCAGCACAGGGAGGTAGAGACAAGGATTATGAGTTACAGTCCAGCCTGGGCTACATAGAGGGATCCTGTGACACTTCCCCAACCCCCAAAATTTTACCTTTGGCATATGGAAAAAGTCCCCAGCTTTATTTAAAAAAAATGTGTTATGAAGCAAGAATTCCCTTCATGGGGACAAAGGATGTGTCATGTTGAAATTTAATGCTTAAAAGGTGTTTGTTATAAAATATAAATACTTGGAATCTTCTTTTCAATTCCGTATTTTATTTTTGCAGGACTGAAAGACTGGCTCGAGATGTCATGAAAGAGATGGGAGGCCATCACATTGTGGCCCTCTGTGTGCTGAAGGGGGGCTATAAATTCTTTACTGACCTGCTGGATTACATTAAAGCACTGAATAGAAATAGTGATAGATCCATTCCTATGACTGTAGATTTTATCAGACTGAAGAGCTATTGTGTAAGTATACCTAGTCTATAATTTTAGAAAATATATGGCCATTTTAGTTTTGTCTGTATTTTCTTTGAAGTTCTGCAAACTATACTACATAATCATCTCACTTGGTTATTATAGAATTACTATTATTTATTTGTTTATTTTTCAATGCTGGGGATGGAACCCAGGACCTCAGTAAGGACTACAACTAAGCCTCCTCCCAGTCGTTTTTTAGAATTTTAGTTTGAGACCCTTTCTCACTAACTTGCTCAGACTGTCCTTGAACTCCATCGGCTGGTCTTGAAATTTCAGTCATCTTGCATCAGCTTCTCAAGTAGCTGGGATTACAAGCAGGTGCTGTCTCTTCAGGCCATGATTGTTGTTATTGTTATTAATTCATTGATACTTTACATCACAACACATAATACTAACCACTGTAGTTCATGACCAACATCGAAGTGAATATTGTCTGTTATATAGTCACCCAAGAGAGATATGGACTTATTTTGCACGATTTTTACTGTCTTATTTTGACCTGGATTTTGGTTTGATTTGTAATACTGCTCAGGCTAGTCTCAAACTCTGTGGCTCAACAGTCCTTCTGTCTTAGCCTCCCAAGTTCTGGGAGTCCAAGCATGCATCACCACACTGGCTGTGTTTTGATATTTTTCAAAAAAAAAAAAAACTCTTAAGAATAACTATTGAGTAGAGCTGGAGAGGTGACTCAGCAGTCACAAACACTTGTGGAGAGGTCTGGGGTTTAGTTACAAGCATCTAGAAGATGTCTCACAACCATGTATCTCCAGTTCCAGAGGCTCTGATGTCCTAGCCTCCGGATAAAATAAAAAATAAGTAAGTCTTGCCAGGTGGTGGTAGCTCACGCCTTTAATCCCAGCACTTGGGAGGCAGAACTCTATGAGTTTGAGGCCAGCCTGGTCTACAAGAGCTAGTTCCAGGACAGGCTCTAAAGCTACAGAGAAACCTTGTCTTGAAAAACAAAAATAAAAACAAACAAATAAATAAATAAAAATAAGTAAGTCTTAAGAGAATTATGGAACTGGTGAGATGGCTCATTGTCAAAAGCACTATTCTTCCAGAGGACCCAGGTTCAATTCCTAGCACCCCCATGGTGGCTCACAGTGGTCTGTAATTCCAATCCCAGGGATCTGATGCCCTTTTTTGGTGTCCGAGGGTACCAGGCACTCACATGGTGCACAAACATAAAGCTGAAACACCCATACACATATTTTTTTAAAAAAGAATTGCTATGAAGACTTGCTGTTTTTCTGACTGTATGTGCTGGTAGCAAATAATTTTTCTGGAACTAAGTTTCTTTGAGAGGAATCCTAAATTATTTGAAACAAAGTCTGATTATTAAGGTTAACAATTTTTTTTCAGACAACAGAAACCACTTCTGACCTGGGGCCACTTTACCTTTGTCAGAGTCTGAAATGATTTAGAATATTGACAAGTGTGATGAAACAAAATAAATGTAATCTTTACATGTAAATTCTGTCATTCACAATTTTGATTGTGTAGTTTATTTTTTCTGTTTTTTCTTTTTTAAAGAGTCTATGAAGCTCTTGCTGTCCTGGAACTCAAGGCTGGCCTTGAACTCAGAGATCCAACTGCCTCTACCTTCTGAGTGCTGGGATTAAAGATGTGCACTACCATTGTCTGGCTAAAATAGATATTTATTTTTAAAATAAAACTGCAGAAAATTATAGAGAAACTAAGCCATCTCAAATTCTTTTTTAAAAGATTTATTTTTATTTTATGAGTGTTTTGCCTGAATGTATGTATGTGCACTGTGTAAGTGCTTCATATCTGCAGAGGCCAGCAGAAGACATCAGATCCCTTGGAAGTGGAGTTTCAGATGTTTGTGAGTCACCATGTGAGTGCTGGGAACTGAACCTGAGTCCTCTGCAAGAATAGTATACTGTTGAACCATCTCTCCAGCTCCTGTCATCACTTTTTATTTTGAGTATTTTAAAGAGTTTTCTCTATATGTATACACATAATGCTATAGTTTACATAATCAGTGTTATAACAGATGTTAAACTACCTAGGTGAGAAAGAACCTGGGGGTTCCAAATATCTATTTCATTAAATGAAAGAGTCCACTTATTAAAACCACTACATTATTTTTGTGCTTCTGAGAAAGAAAATACCTCCAGTTATAGTTGTATGATGCCATGAATTACGTTTTCAGAGGTAGTAAAGTATGAATGTGCATCTTAAAACAGTGAAATACAGTGTTATATATTTGGTGACATTTTCTGTTTCCAGTGCTCTGTAATCTTCAGGAAAATGAAACATTTGATAAGTACACAAATGTGTTTCTTCTATTTTGAGTTTTATTTCAGTTTTATAAAATTCTACTAAAATAGTTGAAAAAATAATGAGATTTTGGGAGAAAGGGTTGTTAATAGACAAGTATTGTTTTAAATTTTATTTTTAAATTTTAATTATTTTGAGCGTTGGATGAATCCAAGACCTCAAGTATATAAGCAAATATGCTCTAAAGCTAGAACTCTTGTTGCTACTTACAGATTTTCAAAAATCATAGGGATGGAAAATTAGGAATAAAACTTCTTTCCTGTCATCCTAATTAAGAGGTAGACAAAGTAGAAACAAATGTTAAGGCTGTATTTTTAGACCCCTTAGATTCTTTGGGAATTAAAACACATACTTTTATATGTATGAGTGTTTTGCCTACATACATGTCTGTGTACTACACGTGTGCATGAAGCCTACAGAGGCCAGAAGAGAGTGTCTGACTTCCTACAATTGGAGTTACAGACATCTGAAAGCTGCCATGTGGGTGCTGGGAATTGAACCTGGGTCTTCTGAAAGCCGATTTCAGCCACTTCTTTAGCCCCCACTGGGAAGTTTTGATTACTAACAGTGACACCTGAATAAAGGATACCTTGAGCACTTCTGCTTAATGAAGTGGTAAGAAAGGGGAAAGGAGATAGAGCAGATCTGGAGAGGACTGTCCTTTCATTCATTCTAGTCATGTCTCCATAGAATTTACTATAATAAAGATGAGGCCTCTCTGAGCAGTTCTAAGTTAAGAGTACAGTGAGTTCCAGACAGAGAGGGAGGTTGCTATAGTTTTTCTAACTCAGGTAATTGATTCATGGATAGCATTTGTAAGCAATGTAGGAACTCATATATATCAACTATTAAAGGAACCTTTTTATTAGCCCCATTTAAAAGGGGGCTGTTTTCCTTGAAAATAAGTTTCAAGAAAACATAAGCTGAAACATTGAGGTCAATGGGACTGTGGAAATTGAACAGTCTTAGAATGCCAGTGTTCTGTGTGCTTTGGAATTAATTGGTGTTGAACTGTAATACCACTTTTCTACAGAAGATGTCAGTATTTACCAAAGCTTGTTATTACTATGTAGAACTCAGCATAATTCCCTCTAAATCAGTTTCAGGTTTTGTACAGTTCTTTTTCTTATTGTCATTAATCAGTTCTGTGTGTTTAAAATTCTGGGTTTTAGGCTAGACTAATATGAGAAATAATATGCAAAATTACATTAAAAAGCGAAACATTTAGTTTACAGCGTGTACTAGTAGTGCACTTTTATTCCTCTCTCTCTCTCACTTCCCTTTACATATGCTAGGCAAACATTCTACCAACTGAGCAATCATTTGTTTTGTTTTTTGAGGTAGAATTTCCTATGTGTAATCTTGATTTTCCTGGAACTCACTCTAGACCAGGCTGGCCTCGAACTCACAGAGATTCACCTGCCTCTCCAGTGCTGGGATTAAAGGTATGCGGTGGCACCACCGGCTATCTTTTTTTTAATGCTATTTTGAGATAGCCTGTTGTTAGGTATCCCAGAGTGATTTCAGACTCAATCCTGCCTCAGTTTCCATAGAGCTGTGATTACACACACATGTATATCACCAGTACCTGCCCCAACATACTTTTAAATACAGAATAAAAATAGTTTTTGTTTTGTTTTGTTTGTTTTTCGAGACAGGGTTTCTATGTAGCTTTGGGGCCTGTCCTGGAACTAGCTCTTGTAGACCAGGCTGGCCTCGAACTTACAGAGATCCGCCTACCTCTGCCTCCCGAGTACTGGGATTAAAGGCATGCACTACCACCTGGCTTTAAAAATAGTTTTATAGGTAGCATATTGGTCTGCTGCTTGGTATTATTACTTAGTATTGGTCCATATAAGTATATATTAGATTTTGTGATGATTCTTTTTAATAGTTCCATAATATTATTGTGTATACATTAACTTCATTAATTTAGTTAATTACTTGTTAAAATACATGTTGATTCTTTTTGATGAATAACAGATACAGTCAGCATGTTCCTTTGTATGATTGTGAATGTTTTTGTGACGTTGCTTCTTGGAAATGGGTTTGTTAGACCAAAATGGTGTGCATGTTTACAATTTTAATAGGCATTTACTATATTCTCTTCAAAAGATGTTGTATTGGTTTCTGTTATTCAACCAGCAACTTGAGTATTTGTTTCCCTTCAGTGTGTTACCGGGCTAAGTTCTGTAAACGTGGACAGATGGGTGAACACTAGAATCACATTTTTCCAGCAGTTTCCGGTTTTTGTTTTTGGTTTTTTGAGATAGGGTTTCTCTGTGTAACAGTCCTGGTTATCCTACAACTTGCTCTGTAGGCCAGGCTCTCCTCAAACTCATAGAGATCTGCTTGCCTCTGCCTCCCAAGTGCTGGGATTAAAGGTATACACCACTACCTCTGGGCTCTAGTAGTTCTTTGTAAACTTTAAAAAAGGATGTGTTTGTCTTTATGTGAATGCCAGTGTGTGTGTGTGCCGTATGTGCATGCCTGATGCTTTTGAGGCTAGAAGTGGGGATCAGATCACCTGAAACTGGAGTAATAGGCAATTGTGAGCTGCCATGTGTGGGCGCTGGGAACTGAACCCAGGTCCATTGCAAGATCAGCAAGTGTTCTTAACTGATGAGGTATCTCTTCAGTCCTATTTGGTGGGTTCTTATTTTGAAGTGTAATATGCATAAGGAAGGTTCTTTATAGAGATTTTCATTTGGAGTTCATAACTAGTTTTTTGCCCTTTCTAAGAATGCAAGGAAAATTTATCTTCCTACATTTTCTTCCAATCCACTTATAGTTTTATTTTTTACATTTAGATTTTAATCCATCTGGAATTTATTTTTATGCATAGCATGAGGTAGGGACCATGCTTTATTTTTTCTCAAATGGATAAGTAATTGATCAAATACCATTTGTTGAATAATTCATCTTTTAATTACTGACTCAAAATACCATCTTTGTCATATACTAAATTGTCATATGTTTTTGGGTCTGTTTCTGGATTTTACTTGATTCCTTTAACTTTTTGTCAATCACTGTGTTGGTTGACACAAGGTAATTGCTGTAGCTTTATAGTACTTGTTACTGCCCCAGTAGAACAAGTCCAGGCTCTTTTATTCATCTGTTTTCATTCAGTTTTTTGTCTTGATTCCAGCACATCCAAATTATAGTTATTCCCACCAGCTATAGTTAGTGTTAAGTGCTCGCCTTTGAAACCCCTATAAGGGTTTCTGCTAATTTCTATGAGATCAGAAAGTGAGAACCTAAGAAGTATGTTATAACAGACTATTTTATACCTGGTTTCTCAGTTCTGAAGATGACTTGGATATGGGCTGGAATTTTAGGGGGTACCCTCAGGGTTGGATGTGACCCAGACCAACTCCTTCCTTGTGTGACTCACAGGAATGTTAGAGGGCCAGAAGCAGACACCTGCCATGCTAATAAAATGTCCTTGGTGACTGAGAAGTGCCTGATTGATGATGAGTAGCTATAATATCCCACTCAGAAATGCATGTACTCTATTTTTAGGACTCTTCAGAACATCAAAAACCAGTAATGGCCAATTACGATTTTTAATTTTTACTAATCTATATGTGCAATTTACATAGTCATTAATTTCTAGAAACCTAATTCTTATAATTCATTTAATTTAGAATACCATAATGTTGTGGCCACTAGATAGCTAACTTCTTAAATCTTGTAGCTTACATAATTGAAGAAGTTTGTATGTACACAAGAATATGCCTATAAATGATTCAGATTTTTTTTAATTTAGAATGATCAGTCAACAGGGGACATAAAAGTTATTGGTGGAGATGATCTCTCAACTTTAACTGGAAAGGTATGTATCTTGAAGGGGAAGGAAAGAATCTTTTTTTATACCAAGAATCAATTAAATTAATAACTGTGCTGTCAATCACACAGTCAGAGGTACTTTATTAGTGTAAGATAAGCAAGTGTTACTTAACTCTTGGAAAGTACCTAATGTAAATATTATCCCCTGGGCTGTATAGCCAAATGATAGCAGAATCTAACATTAATCGCAAAAATCCATATTGCTAATTACTTCTTTCTGTAATAGTTCTTTGAAAATCTAATTTGGGATCCTTCAGAAAATACAAATAGGGAGAAAGAGAAAGGCAATCTTCTTCTTCTTCTTCTTCTTTTTTTTTTCTGAGACAGGGTTTCTCTGTAGCTTTGGAGCCTACCCTGGAACTAGCTCTTGTAGACCAGGCTGGCCTCGAACTTACAGAGATCCGCCTGCCTCTGCCTCCCGAGTGCTGGGATTAAAGGCATTTTTTTGGTTTGTTTTTTAAGACAGGGTTTCTCTGTAGCTTTGGAGCCTGCCCTGGAACTCACTTCATAGACCAGGCTGGCCTCAAACTGACAGAGATCTCCTGTCTCTGCCTCCCGAGTGCTGGGATTAAAGGCTTGCACCACCATTGCCTGGCCAAAAGGCAGTCTTTAAAAAAAATATTTACATGTAGGTTCATTTTAAGGTATGTGTGTAGTGTATGCCAGTATGCAAGCCTGTACGTGCACACAGAAGCCAGAAGAAGGTGTTAGGTTTGTCAGAGTTGTAGTTACAGGCATTTGCAGGATACCCTGCTTGTTACATGGGTGCTGCGATCTTAGCTCCAGTTCTTATGATTGTGTGTCAAGCACTCTTCACATTCTTAACCACTGAACTATTCCTCTAGCCCCCACTTATATCTTTAAAGGAATAGAAAATCAGTATTGTATGGTGTCTGAAAGTGTGAGTTGTGGAATCTAATAGTGTTGATGAAAAACCTGCCTTGGCATTTCCTAACTCTGTGACCTTGGGTAGGATGTTTAACCCAAGTGCCTCAGAAGCAGGTAAGTTAAAATGTTAGTGGTAGCTATCTCAGAGTTAAAAGGGTTAAGTGATATAATATTAGTAGAGCTATTACAGCAGTTTCTGGTAAATAAATATTTTAACATTGGTTTATTTCTGTGTGTGTGCGCATGTGTGTGTGTGTGAGAGAGAGAGAGAGAGAGAGAGAGAGAGATGTACATGAGTGTGTGGAGGTCAGCATGTAGTTCAGGGAATTGTGTTCACGTTATGAAACAGACTTGGCACCAAGTGCCTTTTGTTTTTTTTGAGACAGTCTTACTTTGTAGCCCATACCATCCTGACGTCTCATTTGTAAGCCATGCTGGCCTTGAACTCGTGGTGATCCTCCTGCCTCAGCCTCCCAAGTGCTGGATATGTTTTCTAAACTGCTAGTTATTGTTTACTTTCAGATACCATGCCATGTATAAATGTATTACTTTGGTAAATTTCATAGTAATCTGGTGAGGGAAGTTATTCCCAGTCTGCAGATCAGGAAATTAATCAGTAGAGTTACAGTTTGAAAAATTACTTGGGATTATGAGATGAAAACTGTCTCACAATCTCAAAGTCACACAACCAGAAAGTAGAAGAGCTTGAATGCAGACACCAAAGCTCTTTCTTTTTTCTTTTTTTTTAATAATTTATTTATTTTTCTTTTATGTGCGTTGCTGTTTTATATGTCTGTGAAAGGGGGTTCAATCCCCTGGAACTGGAGATAGTTGTGAGCTGCCATGTGGGTGCTGGGACTTGAACCCGGGTCCTCTGGAAGAGCAGCCAGTGCTCTTAACCGCTGAGCCATCTCTCCAGCCCCCCAAAGCTCTTTCTTTAGCTTTTAGATTTTAGTATTCTTTGTTTACTTCACTGAAAATCTGTAGGGGAACTTTAACATAAAACACTTGTGAAATTCTATAGTCCTGTCCTGTATTGGGGTCATGCCAAACTAATTCTGCCATCAGTGGTGTTTGGAAACTTCAGAGGAGAAATTGTAATCTGTTGGTTCTTTTTCTCTCCTGTCCATTTGGTGTACAACTGCCAGACCTCCTCCTCTTTCATCGTGCTTTGTCCATATTTAGAAGCCATTCGAAACCTGCACTTCTATAATCAGTTTTCAGTGCTGAAAGGGGCCTAGCCTTCAAGGCCTGTGTGATTTAGTTTGACCTTGTCTTTTTCACCTAATGGCTCTGTCCCACTACACAGCTCCGTGATCTTAAACAGATCTCTGCTTCTAAAATAACTTTTTATGACAGTCACAGTAGATTCTGTTTATTGTAGAAAAAAATCAAGGAATAAAAATTAAGCGGAGTTAAATCTTGGTGATGAGATTATGGGTTTATTTGAAATTTTTTCTTTTACTGAAATTTATGTGTGTGCAAGTACAGATAACATGTAAATTGTTTCACATTAATTTATACTTGAGAATATTTGCTTTAGACCCAAAATCTACCTCTATTCAAATCATTCCTCTTGCGCTTGTCTTTGTTGACTACTTTAGGTAAGTTGTTTGACTCCTGAGCCTCATTTTTTTCATTATTAAGTAGACATGTGGCAACCTGACATAAACTATCAGTGGTAGCAATTCTCAGTTTCTGTATTGGCACAATAATCTAGAACAGTTTTGTATTGATTGGACAAATTTTGATCTTTCTGGACTTTGTTATTTGTATAAGCTGTCTTATGCTAAAACCTATAGTTAGGGTCCAGCAAGATGTCTTGGTGCAGGAAAACACTTGCCACTTAGCCTGATGACCTGGGTTAAATAGCTCTGACCTCCACATTCGAGCTGTTACAACTTCCCTAATGAAGCATAAAATAAATGTAAAGAATTAAAATATGTACTTACAACTCAACCATGGGTATTTAGTATTAGGCACAAGATTAGAATTTAGTAATTCAGTCTCTGTCCCAGAAGCTTATGCTGTTTACCAGTCTATAATTCTATATGCAGCAGCTATCACTGCTGCTGTGAACCACTTATTGATGGGACTGTTCAAGGTAGAGAACTAGGGAAACAATTTCTGACTCATGGGTTAACTATATATTCAGTTTGGCTAAAGATTTGCATCTTATGTTTATTATTTCATGTAATCCTCATAGTTGCCCTGTAAGAAAGTCATCATACCCTTTCCATATAGAAGGATGTTGACGTTTAGTCATGCAACTATTAGGTGACAGAACCACAATTTGAATAAATCAATGTAATTCATTTGCTCTGTACTCTGTGCCTCTAGATTGCCCCAAATTTTTAATGTCTGTTTTATTTTCTATGCATATCTTGAGCTTTACTTTAAAGTGACCTTTTTATTGTCTCTAGAATGGGTTGCAGTTGTGAATTGCTTTCCAGAAGTTCTGGGCTATCCTTGCTTGATTCTATTCTTAGACTCATGCAGGACTGTGAAATACTGCCTTCTATGATAAACTGCTTTGAGACATGGACATATTAGAAGTTTTTCTTGGTTACAATTTACTTTTAATACATAAGCTGTGATTCTCCAAACTTTGATTTTCATACCCAGTCACAAAACAGTTTTTCAAGGATTTACCCACAGCATATGTATTTGTAAATTATGTATGAGTTTTGATAGTAATTTATGCTGTAAAGTACTTAACACTGTAGGTTAAACAAAATGAAGTATGCCTGTAGTTACTTTTCTGTTGCTTTGAAGACCCACCATGACCAAGGCAACTTATAAAAGAAAACATTTAATTGGGAGCATGGTTACAGTTTCAGAGGGTGTGTCTATGAGCATCCTGGGGGGTGGGGTGGGAACGTGGTGACATGCTGGCAGCATGACACTGGAGCAGTAGCTGAGAGCTTGTATTTTATCTGCTAATTGGATGCAGAGAGTACTAAAGACTGGGGCTGGCATGAACTTTTGAAACATCAGGGCCCACTCCCAGTGACACACACCTGCCAACAAGGCCACACTGACTAATCTTTCCCAAAGCAGTGTCCAGCAACTAGGGACCAAACATTCAAATGTAAGAGCCTATGCCCCCATATGCTCATTCTCATTCAAACCACCACAAGGTGAAAAGGTCAAATTTTCATGAAACCCAGTAGATGCTATATATTCTATCTTGATAACCACTAGCTTAGAATAATGTTGTAATGAGGGGCTGGGGCTGTGTTCCCGGCGCCAGGCCCCTTGTTCTGTCCCGCCCAGCTCCCGGTGCGTACTCGAAATAATTACACGGAAACTGTACTCATTTAAATACTGCCTGGCCCATTATCTCCAGCCCCTTCTTGGCTAACTCTCACATATTATTTTAGCCCATCTCCATTAAGGTGTATCGCCACTTGAGTTGTGGCTTACCGGCATGAGTCTAACCAGTGTCCATCTTGTGCTGGAGAAGCATGGCGTCTCCCACACTGCCTTCTCTCTCACAGCATTCCGTTCTATCTACTCCACCCACCTAAGGGCTGTCCTACCAAAAGGCCAAGGCAGTTTTCTTTATTTAACCAATGAGGGCAATATACAAACAGAAGACCCTCCTACACCATTTCCCCTTTTTCTGTTTAAACAAAAAAGAAAGGCTTTAACTTTAACATAGTAAAATTACATAACAAAACTTATCAAGCAAGAATTACAGTTACAACCTATTTTATC
>PVIU01007539.1:0-90950 GCA_004026605.1 Ondatra zibethicus
GCTTACCATGCTACCTTCCTCAAAATGCTGTGAGAGGATCATGTGAGTTAATAAACAATAAAACAACTAGATTAGTTTCTGGCTCAAGCTATGTGCTCAGAAAATAAGAGATGTTGTTCTTGTAACTGATTAATTTTGGATACCCCCATTTGTTTATGCATCTCATTGTGTTAGAACCGTTATCATGGGGTTGACAGAGGCTAAAAGCAATTATCAATAATTTGCTCTGGCTAGGAGTTACTTTTGGTACCTAGCAAACAGCCTGGGGAAAGCAGATGCACAGCAAACTCCTACTCAACAAACACATTAAATACTATGACATCTGAAAATACCCATAACTAGAATAAAAATTAATATCTCCTCTTATTTTCCACTGTGAACTTCTCTATCCCCTCTAAACTATACAGTAAAATTTTGTGGGTGATGTTCCATAAAGGATGAGCTGAAGAAACTATTATGACCTACCATTCATCTTAAACTTTAATAACTAAGCATGGTGGAGAGTTTATTTTGTAATGATAAAATATGCAGAGGCTTTAGGTTTTCAGTATGCATACATCTGGTCATGCCTGACTTCAAAATTCAGGGCAAAATTCTAGAGATTTCATGGAACGTACACACTGATTTCAAGGAACTTTTCTTACTTCTTTGAGCTTCAGGATCAAATGCTTCTCTCTGATTGCATATACCTATGCTTACTCTGATGAGAGAATGTCAAAATGCCTTAATTTTTTTTGTTCCTCACCCTCTGGTGAATCTGAAAGGAGGGACACCAGTTAACTAAGGTGTTTCTGCCACACAACCTTCTACTTGAAGCATATGGAAGGAAATTTAGTGTGTGTGTGTGGGGGGGTGCAGATGTACCTTCTTTACACAGAAGTGTTCCTAAAATTTCAATACTGTAATGTATTAAATAAAATGCTGCAGGTTCCCAGTGGCTGCAGTGGCAGAAACACTGCAGGTTCCTAAGCGATGGCAGTAGGCCATGTGGCAGCAGGCAGTGAACAGCAGGTCCTGAGAGCAGCCAGTCCCAGGCAGGGCTGGTGTAGTTCCCCGAGTGGTTACAGCAGGTCATGGGGAGAGACAGTCAGACAGGCATGCCACGAGACCACTAGGCAGGTCTCGGAAGGTGGCTGGTCATGGGCAGGGAACCATGTAGTGGGCAGGAAGACATGCTGCTGTGGGTGAGAGACAGAGACATGGATACGCATGCCATGCAGAGTGAGGTTGGATATTTATTTAGTAGGTTATGGAAGCGAGGTGGAGAAGAGCAGAGACGGGGAGAGAGAGAGAGAGAGAGAGAGAGAGAGAGAGAGAGAGAGAGAGGAGAGATGGGAAGAGACAGAAGCTGCCTCTTCCCGAGGGAGATGGAAAAAGGAAAAGACTCAGGCTGCAAGCAGGAAGGAAGATCTGCCTGTCTCAGCAGATGGGGGAGGGAGTGGGCATGACTTGTCTCCTAAAAAGACAGGACAGACCATTACAAATACCACTTTCAACTGTCCAGACAGTCAATGTGCCAACTCTTTGGAGGTTTCTGAGTATTTCTAGATGTGAACAGGCAATATGAGCCTTAGTCCTGCTCTGAACTAGTTCCTCAAACATGTAATCTGAATGCTTAGGAATTTACAGATCACTCATCACAGGAAGATATAGACTTTAATTTGTCCACTATCATGTATATTTTTCTTGATAAAATATGTCCAGGAAAAAGCCTCATGGTCCTAAACAAAACATGTATTAAAAACTGAAAACATTGTTTTCATTCCTTTGTCTTCCTGGGTCCAGTTCATTGTTCCATACTTATTCTTAGGAAACCCACTGAGTCTATACATTTACTCTCCCTATTTTCATGACTAACTCAACAGCCCGACTGCAAAATAACTTTCACCAAAAAGCTTTTGGTATTGATTTTTATTAAATGATAAAACACTTTAATTCCAGGGGATGCCCTCCAGCTTTAGTGTTATACCAAGCCTTTGTCTCCCAAGGAAAGAAGTTCCTTGAGAACCTGTTAGAATGAACTTGTATGGGTATGGCTACCTATTGAATACCGTGAATGAATCAAATGCCTGTTTTGCAAATTTGTTTTCTTATGCTCTGATTCTTCATTTAAGGATACAAGTTTTTATCAAGACACAATAATATAATAATAAAATGCAGCAATTCTTTTACTCAGCCTGTAGACTATGGTTTGTATTCACAGTCTCTTTTCCTTTTAAAGAGAAGTTTAGAGATTTTATGATGCTCAAATAATCACTATTTTCTTCTATGGTTCATCTTTTTGGTGTCAAAAAGATAAGATGGTGTATGTATGTCAAAAAATCCAGAGGAAATGAAAACACAAATACTCTTTTACTTAAAAAATGATATGCTGAACATATGGTATATACACAGGTGAAAACTTAAAATGTTAAAATGTTAAAAAAATGATTGTTCCATAAGAACATAATGTGATGTGGGCCTTTTTTGTCATCATGCAGAACACATTTCCACAAAATGTCCATTTCCCCCTTTCCTCTCCTGATATCTGTACTACTACCATACACTTTCTGTTAGATATTTTTATATCTGTTTCTGTTGTTGCTGTGACAAAGTAACTGACACAAGCAGCCTGCAGAAACAAGATCTGTGTTGGCCGACAACTGGAGGAAGATTGGTAACAGGACCATGGGGCTGCTATCACACCACAGCAGCACACAGGAAGCAGACAGAAGTGAATGCTGTTGCTGAACTTGTTCTCACCTTTTAGCATAGTCTGGGATTCCAGTCTGTGGTTTGGCACAGGGTGAATCCTCCACTCTCAGTTAAAACTGAAAATGTCCATACAACACACACAACCAGAGGTAGTGTCTGTCCCCTCGTGATTTTTAAGTACCGTCAGACCGTCAACCATGATTGGCCATTACATCTTATAAATCTGACTTTACATAATTATTATTTTGGCTTAAATGGTCAAAGACATGTGAGTAACAATGAAATAACACCCTGCATGTTTGTCATCTTCTGGGTCCTTCAGATCCCTGCTGCTATAAGGTTGTTCTGTCCTAAGGGAACTTCTGTAAAATTTCTTATACTGAAGGTCTGCTGAAGACAGATTCTGCTGTGTGGAAACATTCTCTTTACCTTTGATTTTTAAGTGACATTTTCACTGGGATTAAAATCTTATGACATTTTTTTCTTTCAACTAAAGGTTGCTCCATTGTCATCTTGTTTGAATTGTTATAAACAAGAAATCTCCTGCCTATTTCATCTTTGTTCCTTTGTAAAAAAAAAAAATACCCTCTACACTCTCAAGGAAGTAATAAAAGCAAAAACAAAAGCAGATTTCCTCTTTATCTATTGTTTCAACTACTTAATTTTGTGCTGTGGTTCAGTTTTCATCTCTTGTCTTATCTTTGGTTTCATACATTTGCTCAAATCTTTCTGTTGATACTTTCATTACTCTGGAAATTCCCAAGCTATTATTCTCCCTCTTTCTTCCTCCTGTCTTTCCTTCTATCATCCTTCCCTTCCTCCCTCCTTTCCTCCCTACCTCCCTTTCTTCCTTCCTTCTTTGTTCCTTGCTGTCATACCGAGACCCTAATTAAAGTTACTACCAAAGCTTCCTAAGCTCTGGTAATTTTTAATTTTCTAAATTATTTTTCCTCTGGATTTCATTTGAAACTATTGTTTCTGCTGTGCCTTAGAGTTCATTATTTTTTATTTTTCAATTACCAACTAATTTTTAATCTCACTCAATACATATATTTTTATCTATGTATTGTAGATATTAAAAATGCTTTATTTATTTTATGTGTGTGGATATTTAGTCTCATGTATATGTATATGCACCATACACATGCCTGATTTATGTGGACACCAGAAGAGGACATAGTACCCTCTGAGATTGTACTTGTAAGCCACCATGTGGGTGCTGAGATATAGCTTTCATCCTCTGGAAAAGTATCCAGTGCTCTTAACCACTGAGCCATCACTCCACTCCCAGACACACTGTAGATTTTATCCTAGAATTTCTTTAAAGCTAGCTGTTTTTTGTTTGTTTATTTGTTTGTTTGGGGATTATAAATCATTTGATTTTACTAATAAAAGACTTGGGAAACAAATACTGGAATAAAAGCCTGTTAGTTGATAGAGGCAGAGAAAGTACCCCTTGACCTTTTTCCTCTGATTAACTTCCTCCTCTGCTGACATCCCAGAAAGCACTTTCTCTTATGATGTGGCAAACAAGACTCCTCCAACTCATTGTCCCTCCCTTCTACTTCCTGTGCATCTCTCATCTCTCTCTCTCTCTCTCTCTCTCTCTCTCTCTCTCTCTCTCTATATATATATATATATATATATATATACATACATACATACATACATACATATATGTCTCTCCTTCCTCCTGACTCCCTTTTATTATTCTCTGTGTGTTTTTCTTATTTACCTGTCAACTGGTTGCTTGCTCTGTCTCTGCCTCTTGACCTGTGGTTGACTTTATTATACTTGTTT
Organism: Ondatra zibethicus; assembly: GCA_004026605.1. Lineage (NCBI taxonomy): Eukaryota > Metazoa > Chordata > Mammalia > Rodentia > Cricetidae > Ondatra > Ondatra zibethicus. Next base: position 4,495 of record PVIU01007539.1, read on the forward strand.
ACAGTATTCAAGCAGAAAACTCTTGTATCAAACAAGCTCTTGTATTAAACAAGGGCTGAGCCATACAACAACTAGAAACAGGTTTTTCCAGTAAATAATGCAATCTTGGGGTTCAAATATGAACAAATATCCTGCAATAGCTAATTGTCTTTCTAATAAGTATATGCAAAACTTCTCAATGTATAAGCTATAGTTATATCTCTTTGCAACTAATTTGACATTCTAAATTTAAAACCTAAATTTTTTCTAAATAATTTTAGATTAAATATTTTCTCTTTGTGTTATTGATTATATCTGTGCTGCTTTCCATTCATAGTTTTGATTTTTTGCTGTTTTTTTTATTGGATTCTAAATATGTTGACCTCATCTTTTTGTTTGCTGAATATATTTTATGTTTGAACTTGTTCTGAAATTGGTTGAGTCACTCACAGTACGCATGTGTGTTTATATGTGTGAGTAGTATACATATGTATACAAATGAGTGTGTATATGTGCTCACATACAGGTATGGATGCCAGAGGACAATCTTAGGTGTTATTCTCAGGTAATGCCTACCTTGATTTTTTGAGATATGGTCTTTTGGTCTTTATTAATCCTACTTGCCAATTAGGATTAGCTAGCTGGCCAGAGAGCCTTGGTATCCACCTGTCTCCACTTGCCCAGTGCAGGGATTATAAGTAAGGCTTGCCTTATCCCTATTCACTCCTTTAATTGTTTTTAAATATGGGTTCAGGGCATTGAACTCAGGTCCTGATGCTTTCATTGGGAGTATTTTACTGACTGAGTTGCCTTGATATTCTCAGTAATATATACATTTTTGATCTTGCTTTCAAGATTTGTACCATGAGACAGAATCAGAGCAGAAGCTGATTTTTTTTTTGTAATACTGAGTAAAGACAAGTATTTGTTCTTTGTTCAGAGTTCTGTGAATTGTGATAATTTTCATTGTGACCATGGTTTTCAGACCTGCACATCTGAATTACCAATATCTATCCTGCATTTAGATAGCTTCTTTTCCAGCCTTTTGTTCCTCCAATACTATCACTCTTAAGTCTTCAGCTGAGTTTTGAGGGAATTTTCTGTGTCTTGGAAGTTTTCTCCTCTCTAATACTCTGTGAGCTCCTTCAGCCTCCACAGATGCTCATCTTCAACTGCTCACTCTGAAAGGGGTGCTAAACCCTTTCTGGGTGTGCTTCCATCCAGCATATCCTGGAATCTTCAAAAAATGCTATATTCAGGAGCTAGGAATCCCCTGCACTGCTTCTCCATTTCGGAATAGTTGTGTCAGTCAGTCAGTCTGTCTGTTGCGTTTATGTCTGTTGTGGGCTAGCACTGCTTTTCTTTAACCTCTACCCTTCCTCATTTCCTATCTCTTCCTCCTCTTTCACTTCCTCCTCCTCTTCCTCCTCTTCTTTTTTTTAATTCCCTCTCTCCCACCCTGCCATCTCTCTCCCTCTTCCCCTTTCCCTTCCTTTCTTCTGCCTGTATATGTTTATTATACCTGGTGTTGAATTTCATGGACAGATTTTCATACACATGTAATGTACTTTAAGAACTTCCCTACATTCCTGTGCCAATCCCTCTGCTCCCCATTTCTCATCTTTTGTTCCTTACATTAGTCTCTTGGTTCCTCTAGACAGTCTCTCTCGTTCTTTCATATCATATACACGTTAATTATTTGATATATTTCCCTAAAATCTAGAATACCTGGTGACTTTCTTAATACAGCATCCTATAATTATAATGTATAAAGAGGATTGGCACCAACGTTTCTGAGGCGCTGTTGAGTACTTCGTCCAAATTCTTACCTGAAAAGGACAATACAAGCACACATACTAAAGGGTATGCCTAATATTTTAAAATAGCAGATAAAGAGCAAGTAAAACATCTTATGTTCTATTTAGTTTTCATGATGAAAGCATCTGGAAAGTTAAGTAAAATGTCTAACTATTTTCTTAACCATCTGGAAGATATTTATACTCTCTTAATTAACTACAACATAGTTCTTCCTAATATTTATGCTGGTATGTGCCAATATAAATGTTTCCTACAGTAATCTTGAGCCTTTTAGGATGTGGTGTTGTTGATACACTGACAAGGACTCTGAGTATGAATGATAATGCCTCCTTCTGTGACTTTTGCAGTTCATCTGAGTGATACATCAGCTCCTTAAAGAAGGTAGAGTGCATCACTGTTTACTCTGCATGTGCACTCCAGTAGATAGGCAAAACACGAATAGAATCACTCAAAAACTGGGAATTTCTGGCATAGTGCAACACATGGAAAGCACCATTGAAATGCACTCATCTTCATGGGTTCACCTGGTTCCCCAGTGTTGTCACTGAGGAATAAGTTATCGTTTTGCTTAACTATATCACAAGAATGCTGAATATTTCACTTAGATAATCTATATTCATAATTTAATATATTTAAATTTACAACTGGAACCATCTGGAAGATATTTATACTCTCTTAATTAACTACAACATAGTTCTTCCTAATATTTATGCTGGTATGTGCCAATATAAATGTTTCCTACAGTAATCTTGAGCCTTTTAGGATGTGGTTAGGAAAATTAATCACTGTGTCAAATCACAAAATACTTATAATACAAATACAGTTTTTACTGCATCTTTATAAGGATAGGAAGTAAGTTGTAAGACATCTCACATGAGATGATGTTTACAGCCGTGAAAGTTTTATTATGTCCCTAGAATAATAGGATATTGCAAGTATAGAAGCTTGTCCTGTTTTTATCACCCTTCACCTTTTTCTTTTAAAACAGGGTCTCTCACTGAGCCTGGAGCTTTGTATTTTTTTGCTAGAGTGGTGGCTAGCAAACCCCAAATGATAATCCTGTGTTCACCCTCACTGAGCCACTGCAGTTTTCCTGACCACACCTAGCTTTTCACATTGGTTCTGGGAATCTAAACTCATATCTTGCTTGCACACAAAGCTTTCTTACACACCTAAGATAGCACTCATACTGTCTGCCCTTTTCCTAATGACTTCTTCAAACATATCACCCACCCCAATGTTCTAATGTCCAGTTATTATTATCCTATATTTTAATAAAATAGATTGTATTTTTATCACAATATTTTTGTTTCATTTCTATCTTCGCTTCAAATCTTTATCTTTATATCAAATGGGCTCTTCTATTCAGATGCCTAAGTAAAATATTAAAAATAATGTATTTTCCCCAGGGAAATATTTAGGGCTTGTATAGATATTTTTTAAATAGACCAAAGTATACTTGATTCAATAGATATTCCCTGAATATCTATCTTGTTCAAATCATGCTGATAGGCGATTATGAATAGTATATGCAGATATCAAGGGATTTATAGCATTTTATTAAACACATTAATTTAAAGCTATCTGCTGTTGACTATTTTGCATTCAATACACAGTTCAGAGATGGAAGGGAGCAATAACTTCTCTTTCCCATCTTAAAGGGCAAGGCCAACGTCCCTACAACAAAAGTCAGCTTAACAAGAGAAAAGTATAACAAATCTTCTAATTAAAATCTTATGAGACATGGAACCTTCAGACATGAAGACCTGAGGAAGTAGTCGACACCATTTTCACATTTGATAAAGGATTGTCATGTAGAAATGGGATTGGACAAAAAACTGGATACAGTAAATTAAGTATCCAGTTAAAGTTATTTTCTTGACCTCTCTGTGCAGCTTTCATTCCTTCTGGATATGATGCAAAATTTCTCTGAATTTACGGGTTTGAGGGGGACAGGAGTGTGGTCTTCTGGAGTTTTATGGTTTGATTTGGAGGGAAAGGGGTTCTGAATTCTCCCACACAGTTTGAAAGAGAAATTCTGTTTTATATGACTCAATTCAAGGGAGGAAAAGTCTGGGAGACAGTAATGCAGGAGAAAGTTAAAGAGACCTTGCTTCTGAGACCTTCCAAATCTTCTTTAGTTCACCCTGCCAAAGTACCATGCTTGGAAATCGCATTCCAAGCTTTCAACAACAGAAAACTCTTTGAGAGTAAAATCATCATGTCCTGACTGTCTTGGTTCTGGAAACCTGCTTGGGACAAGAGGGAAGGAAGGACTAACCCAGATACACATACAGTAAATCTGGGATCAGGGGGAATCCAGAACCTCAGTGTTGTCGCACAGAAAGCAGGGTTAACTAGTCTCTGACGGTAAGCATGCAGAAGTAGAAAGCTGTTGTGGATGCTTTCTGAACACTCGGCCAGCACTTGCACATGAACTGGAGGAAGGCTTTGCAAATTCCCTGAGTCTGAGGCATCAAGGTCCTTATCATTAATACACATTGAAGCATCAGGATGTCAGATGCTTCCTACATAAAACTATTTTAGTTGATTTTCACTTGTGAGGAACAATTTAACAAAGTATGGTTTATTCTGTCTTGTATGTTAGGGGAATACATTCCAACATGAAGAGGAAGACATGGTTAGAGCAAGGTGGCCAGTTTGTCACATTGCGTCCTTAATCAGGAAGCAGGGAATAAAGCAGGAAGTGGGCTGTCTGAAACACCTTAAGGCCTACCCACAGTAACTCACTTCCTCCACCATAAAAGCTCCTCCTCCCAAAGGTTCAATAACCTCCTCAAAAAGCACAACCAGGTAGGGGGCAAGTGTTTAAGCACATGAACTTATGGGTACATTTCCCATCCAAACCACATCATTCCAGAATGGCTGGAACAGGAATGGGTTCTAACAGCAGTGTTGTGTCTATAAGTGGAAGAAAATGAATGCCATTCCGAGAGATAACTGGAAAGATTTATAAAATTTTGCATGGCTTTCTTATAGTTATCATTGTTCTTAGCGCCTTTGCCACACCCTTTTTCCAAAATCCCCTAAAAGTATACAGAATATGGTTTATTTTTGTAGAGTGTTATATAATAATTTATAGCTTTGGGCAAGAGATTCACAATACTATTTTATGTTACTAGGAGTGCCAAAATCTAATTAGATCTGCCACACTTTTCCATATACATATTCCAGAAATTGATTTTAGTTTTTGGAAAAAAACGTGTGTATGTTTTTATAGCTAATGGAAGGGTGATGTTTAAGAACTCCACCTGGTATCCAATGAGAAGCAGATGTACCACACATCAGCATAGAACATACAATGTGACACATCAATGTATTTTCTATAAAATATATACACCATAGTGTACATTTTCTATGATGAACTGCAATTAAAACTCATTCATATCATTTCATGGGTTGTCATGGCTACTCTTTTGTCAATCTCTATATTGTAAGAAAATAGTTTATGACAGTGACTGATTTAAATGAAGCCACTTCTGAAAGAGTAATTGTTCTAATTAAAAATGTTGGGTATTTTTTCCCTCTATCTTTAGATAAACTTATTTGCATAACTTTCAACTCTATGTGTTGAGGGAAATATGTTATGAAGCATCTTTTCTTGATATAGACACACATTAGGTTTTATTATTTCCGTTTTAATTAATGTTCAGAGTTCCATGAAAAGGATGTCTTCAAAACATTTTTAGTTAACTGAACTGGAAGAGTAGGCAGAAAATTAATGAAAAAAGCAGAAGTAAAGAAGAACTGAGACAAAAAGAAGAAACTCAATTATATTTTCTTAATCAGACTAGATATTCTGAGGTTGTAGTGTTTTTTAAGAGAATAAAACTCTAAAAATTTTGTGAATTGAAAATTCAGGCTCTCTTTGCTTCACAAGACAAGACTAATATGGGTGTTTTCTTTATCTTTCCTTGCCTTACTATGATCATCAATGGTATATTTTGGACTTAGAGGCAAAGTTGTTTCTTTTGGTTTGAAAGACAGACATCACATTAAACTTTAAGTGACCGTATCAGCTGCGGATCATTTTCTAAGTAACGAAAGATCATGAGGAACATAAGGAACATTCTGTGCATCTGTAACTGCAAAATCAGCTAAGAAATGCTAACTTTAAAGATTTGGACCATTTAGCACACAGCAGTAGTATTTATATTTTGGGGTATGTATGATTGTAATTTTAATTGAAAATGTGTATGAAATATTATTCATCACTCATTAATAGATATTATTACAATTTCTATATTTCCATTATAAAATTGGCATGCCTTAATTGTACAATATTTAGCAAAAAATAAAAATTCTTATAAATACCCTCAAAATTCAGTATATTTAATATTTTGGTGTGTTTTCTTTCTTTTTTCCTTAATAGTTACTAAGTTTTATTTTGCCATGTTCCTTTTTAAGCACTTACATTAGTGTGTATCTTGAATTGAGATCTGAAAAACATAACTACATAAGCAATGGGTGGGGAATATTTACTAACACTTGTCATTGTGGGTTTTCATACTGTCCACGTTTTGACTCCTGTTAACCATCTATGGAATTACTGGATTTTTACTAGCCCCTTGTCAGTTCTTAATCAATAAAAACTCACTTTAGATCTCATGAACAATGTTACACACTTCAACTTTATGCCACATATAGTCAACTTAGTGAAGTAGATATTATCATACAATTTTATCAATAAATGTGGTGGTGGGGGCACACACCTTTAGTCCCAGCACTTAGGAGGCAGAGGCAAGCAGATCTCTGTGAGTTGAAGGCCAGAATGGACCACAGAGCGAGTATTAGGACAGGCCCCAAAGCTACAGAGAAACCCTGTCTCAAAAAACAAAAAACAAAACAAAAAATATGGAATTATGATCATGAATTTCAAGACAAATTAGTAATATCTATTTTAAGCACTGTTTGATACACAGATTGAATTGTCTGTATATTTTAATGTATTTTAAATGTTCAAAAGTGGGTAATGTCTACTTCAAAATTATTTCCATTTAAAAGTTTTAATTAAAAAAATTTAAAAATTTCTTTTCTTTCGTATTTTTATTAAAAAATTTACTTTTCATCTTACATACCAACTCCTGTCCCCCTCTGTCCCCTTCTTCTGCCCACCCCACCTTTCCCACTTCCCATCCCCCATCCTCTCCTCAGAGGGTGTACAGCTTTCCTTGGGGAGTCAACAAGGCCTGGCAGGACCAAGCACCCCCTTCCCCGTATCAAGATTGAGCAAGGTATCCTACCATTTTTAATGGACTCCAGTTGATAAGCCTGGGAAAGGTCCTGGTGCCACTGCCATCTCCTCTTCCCAGAAGATCAGGCCAGATTAACTGCTACCCACATTTGCAGGGTCTAGATTGGTCCCATGCAGGTTCCCCAGCTGTCAGTCCATAAGTTTACAGATGTTTAGAAAATAATGATCAAGAACTCAAGAGACATCTTTGTTGGCACAATGCTTGCTTAGAAAACCTGAGAACTCCCATGCTGGTGAGGTATAAGGAGGGAGAGAGTATGCAGTGACAAATTGCCTTTAGGAAGCTTACAGCTCAGACTACAAAAACCAGCCTGATGGTAGGGAGCTGATGCTACTCACATTACAGTCAAATCAGGGGTAGAAACTCCTTTTGGATGGCATTGAAAATGGCCAAATTATAGCAAAAACGGTACAGACAGTGCACCAAAAGTGTGGTGCTACATTTATGAACCTGGTAATGCATTCTTGGGGGTGGGGCAAAAACACTTGGGAACTTGTCCAGATACTGAGTGGGATGGGTATAAACTTTCGAGGACTTTAATATTCTCACAACTCCGTTATGACTTTGCTTTTCACACTCACCTGTGAACATGTAGGACTGAGATACAGCTGGTACAGCTGGTGGTGATCGTAGAAATGGCACTGCCTTTTTATTCCTTCCTTTTTTTTTCTTTATTAAGAAGTTTGACTTACACTGGGGTTTGTAAGGCAATTTAGTTTAATTGTTCCATTTATAGAGGGCACATAGCCTGGCTGTTAATAGGTTCATACTCAACTTCCAGCCTTGTAAATTCTGTACCTTTTGTAAAATTGCTTAATAGTTCTCTTTCTCAATTTCCTCATCTTTGAGTTGACTTCCTTCATGCACAGAGAAGATTTAATGAATGAATGAGTCAGAGATCTTTTTTTAGAACAATGCCTGACACCCAAGGACACATATAGTTATCAGTTCTTAAAAATAAAAATACCAAGAACTGTGAAACCAGGTAAATTTAAATTAGATTGATTTTTATTATTTTAAGGACACTAGAAAATAAAATTTGTGTTTTATTGTCACACCCATAATAGAGATGAGGTATGGTTTATAACAGCTCACTGTGTGAGTGCTAGGGAAGCTGTGGGTGAGGCTGTAGACTCTTCCTGTCTTGACTGATCTAATTAATTAAATTCTGGAAGATCTAGTGGCTAGAATGTGGGATCATTTTAAAACAAGCCATGTCAGAACACAGGTTTTTACAGAATAGTTGCTAGTCTATAAAATTTTCTGTATGATTCCATAGAAGTTAAGAAATTCTTCTCTGCTTTTAGTTGTGTTTTCATTTGTTTGTTTGTTCTTGAGACAGGGTTTCACTGTGTAGCTGTGGCTACCCTGGAACTCACTACGTAGAGCGGGTTGGCCTTGAACTCACAAGAGAGCTACCTGCTTCTGCCTCATGAGTGCTGGGATTAAATGGTATGCATCACCACACCTGGCTTACTTATGCTCTTTTCCATGCTACCAGTTTGCAAAGAAGAGCATAAGAAATGGAGCTAAATCTAGAAACAGGTCTGCAGTGGACAGATGCTGTGTTGAAAAAAATGAATGTGTGGCCGTAATTCTTTTTAACTAATGCAAATTTCAGAATTGTGGGATTTTGGTAGGAGTTGGGAAGATGAAAACATGATTAGAATACATTATATGAAAAAAACTATTAAAAATGACAACTAATGCTCAAACAACTGTTTACCTTAATTTTAAACCTTACTGGATCGACTTATCTAGGAATCTGATGTGGAGAGCATGGCTCTGGTTGTATCTGTGAGAGAATTTCTAGAAAGGTTTAACTGCAATGGAAGACAACTTTAAGTGTAGGCAGTATTATTGCATGTGCTGGAGAGCTCTGACAGAATGAAATGATGAAAAAGATGAGAGAGGGGGTGGAGAGGAGGGAGAGAGGGGAAGGGGAAGAATTACGGGATTTAGAAATTATTTACTATGTAAGAGGGCATATACATAATACTACTCTAATAATCACTTAGCTATCTCTTTTAACAATCCTAGCCTTTTAAACACATCTGTCTCCTGACAACTTGTCACACTGATGTTATGATACCTCAGTGTTGGCTCACTTTCCAGAATGTTATTTATATGTCTAATTCATTTTCCCATCTATGAAGGCAAAATGCTCAGCGCAGCTGTATTCATAGAAATAGTCATTGGAATTTTTTTTCATTTCTCAAAAGCTAATCAAAAAGAAAAAAAAAAAGCTAATCAAAAGCCTAGCATTTTTGTTTGGGGACAAATTTGCCTGTTTAGCCTGTGTGCTGTTCTGTTTGTCTGTTGGCTACTCTGTAGTTATTAAAACTATGTGTTGGATTGTTTACTAGCATCCTGTAATTTGGACAGCACAATCAAATTTGCATAACCCATTCAGCTGTTGTGGAGAGAAGCCTGTTGCCATAGTGAGAATTATGATGTCCTATATCAGATAAATTCCCAAAATGAGAATGACCTTTGCAAAGCCACATGCAAATATTTATTATTTTAGATATAGCTAGCTTCTCAGGAAACAATAAATTACCTTTCTTGATCATTAAAAGGGAATTCCACAATACATGATTTCCCCTTTTTATTACAACAAACTTCCACCTCCCTTTGCTTCCATGCCTAGAGTGCATGACTCAGAAGGGGTTGGCTGTCCTTTCCAGTTGTATAAATGAAGAGCTTGCTTGTTTCATTTATAAGTTAACCAGGCCATTGTCCTAGAGCTGATCCCTATGGAGATTAGTAAATTGTTTTGTTCTGTTTTGGTGCTGAGTGCTACACAGGTAAAGCACCCACTGCATCTCTGAGTCGAGTCTACCCCTCCTGTATCTTTTGAACCTTAGGATCCTAGGCTTCACTCTTGAGTCCAGAAGAGGAATGTCAGAATCTCATGTGTATCATATATAAACACCACATATCCTTCCATGCAAAATGAGGAACGAGAATACAAACTGGGAATTTTATTAAGATTGTATATCACATTTAACATAATTTTTAAAATACAGATTTCTCACATTTAAGGGTTGTCAATTTAAAAATAAATGAAAACTTTATTTAAAACCTTTAATGACATTTCTGAGCAAAAACTCTTGAACTACCACTCCGAAGTAGTTTATAACAATTGCAGGCTAAAATCATAAACTAATGATTTAATTAGTTTAACAGTCTAATGAATAATATAAACACACAAGCTAGTTTCATAAAATAGTGTTTTTCCTGAAGCTAAGATACCTCCTTTAATTGTGGTGGTTTATGTGGTCTGAATATCATGACACAGATAAGTCTGAGACATATCAATGTACAAACTCTACAAAATATCTTCTTCTGAAAAAGAAATATATATATATTTTTAAAAAAGAATGGAAGAGATACACTTCCTTGCAGCATTGTGAAGTTGATGATCCCTGTGTTTGCCTTTCAGATCCCCAGCTCAAGGGCATAGTGACCAGGTTATATTGCAGGCAAGGCTACTACTTGCAAATGCACCCGGATGGAGCTCTCGATGGGACCAAGGATGACAGCACCAATTCCAGTAAGTGACTGACTGAGTCTGCTACTCAGTGGCTTTGTGAGATACATTTGTAAATGCTTGGTTCTCTTGGCTTGTTTCTAGTTGCCTACTAGAATGCATGTATCATTTCACTGAGACCACTTGCATGAAGGTACTGATGCAGACGGAGGCAACTCTGCGGTTAAACTGAGTGTATCTTCTTTACCTTTGGGAATTATATCGTTTAGTTGACATGATATGTTCAGAAGCTACCATGCTTTTGTAAAAGCAGACTACAGAGACTAAAATAAATAGATCTGAAATTGTCAGGTTAGGTAGTTTACATAGACAGACACAAAATTATATTTTACCTTAAAATTATGCACAGAATTTAGGGCTTATCCTACAGTTCCCATCCTTTCAAAGTGTGTTTCAAAATTTTCAAAAAGTTGTACTTTTAAAATTGTGTTCCATGAGAATACCTATAGAAGATTTCTTTTTCCTAGTATCTAGTAGTGTCATAGACTTTGATAGTAGAAGCATAACTACAGGCTTGATTCCGTTCTGCCTCCCAATATCTTCAGAATGGTATGGGCAATATCTTCAGAACGGTATGGGCAAGCCAGCTAAGGCGAACCTAAAGCTAGGATGCTCATTTTTCTTTGGCAGTAGCTTCTTCATCATAAAGGAAAACAAAATTTCTTTAGTTGAAACTTGGAAAAGCAGAAATACATATGATACTTTTTAAATAACAGAAAGAAAAGGGAGAGAGTTGCTGAAATGCTTTGTTTCTACTGCTTGGTGACAGAATACCTTTGCCTTCAACAGCACTGTTCAACCTCATCCCAGTGGGACTGCGTGTCGTTGCCATCCAGGGAGTGAAGACAGGGTTGTACATAGCCATGAATGGAGAAGGTTATCTCTACCCATCAGTAAGTGACATGCCAATGACTTTGGCTCTCAGTGTGTTGCTGGAAAAATAAGAAAAGCATCAATAGAAGTTAAAGACGTGTGTGCATAAATTGTGCCACTTTGACTTAGGGGTTTGGTCCTTATAGGGCGGTTGCAAGAGCTGCTTATTAATTATTCCTCAGTGTTTGGTGACGAGAGCAAATCTGAAGGAATAGTAATCTTACATCTTGAAATGTGTTTGCTGCATTTTAAAAGATGACCTAGTTCATAGACTCAATAAGATGCTGTTAGTATGATCATTTTATTTCTGGTTATAAATGTACTTGTTTTTGGAGTCTTTCAAAAGAAGTGCCGTTGGTACACATATTTTCTTACTAATTTATTTTTACTCATTTTAATAACTGGATGTTTATCTGGGTCAATATGCTGTGTCAATCTTTTTCTACCTGGAGATTAAGTCAAGGTTATTAATAGGCCTGTCACCTTACCAACATAGTTTTTATTAAAGCGGTGCTTAAATGTGTTTTCAACTTTGAAATATACAAAATATTTACTGTTCTCATACATGTGCTGACCACGAGGACTTGTTTCTACTTGATAAGTGTCTCCTCTTTCCCCATCACTCTCTTGGAATCCAAAAACTTGTATTTCTAAAAAGGAAACAATATGAGTTTTGAAAGACAAAGGAGCACAGTCACCTCTCAGTCTCTGTAGGCAGTGCTTCCAAGATCTGTGGATACTACAATCTGGGGACACAAAGTCATCTTTATGAAATGGTATATTTGTGTGTTGACTACATTTCCTCATGTATACCATATTTACATTTTTTAAGATAATTATATAATGTGAATAATAAGGGGAATTGTTGTTTTATGTATTTCTTAGGGAGCAATCATATGGAAAAATCTATATATATTCAGCACAGACACAAGAGTTTATACAATGCTATGATTGGCTAGTTTGAAGGTATATATACTAAACCAGTGGACATAGAGGGACAATTATATTTGTTTTAAAAGGAATTCCTATAATGGAAATATTTTAGAGAAAAATATTTATAATAATGAAGTATGTATCTCACACAAATCTAAGCATCAATTTCTGGATTTTTTTTGATATTTATCAGAAATTGACCAGTTTTTCTTTCAGATAGCCTCCACTGGAATGTTTTTTCATTAACTTATTTTCCACCAGGTGTGCTTTGTTCATGACTATAATACAGTTAGAATCTTCTTCCATTGCTGACCAAAGAAATACATATTTTATCATGAGTGCCTTTTTTTAACCACTATTCCTTTAGTATAAATCAATAGATTGAAATGTCTTAAAATACATTTTTCTCTGAGTTTTCTTTGCATTTTCATATAAATACTTAGAATGTTTGTTGTTACTAATATAATCAGAAAACAACTGTAATATTTATTTATAATATTATCATATATTTATGTATCAATAACATGTGACTTTATGCACATATATTATGTAATAAACATTCTCTTCAGCCTTCCACAACAGGTAATCTATTTTTCCAGAACTTCTGGAAACTCTGTCAAAGGGAACTGCAATGTAACCTCAGAGTCCCTCTTGTCTAATATCACCCAAGGGTATTCCAAAGCTCAGAACTGGGTATTACAGCATGCAAATTGTGTACTGCTACAGGATATGAATATGCAACATGCTGTGAGCAAGATCAAGACAGAATTTCCTATGACTTATCTAGGAAAACATATACAAAAAGAGTTCATTTCTAGAGATGACTCATTTCAGATACAACTCAATTTTACTGATTTGACATTTGTTCAGTTATTTTTGTTTACTTTTACCTAAGTAATGTCTTTGAATAATCTGAATATCACTAGATTTACTACAAACCACAGCATCTAATTCTTCCTTTCTGTTGCAAATTTTACTGCATGATTGTTCTCTTATGCATATGCCATTATCAGAGCATGTATGTTTGTTTCTATCCTTTTGCTACTATGGGCGGTGCTTTTAATTATTGCTTATTTTCCTTCAGGTTATAATTGTAATATATTCTTCTCTAAATACAGATTATGTCTCTTGAATATGAGTTTTTGCCTAGAACAAATTCTAGCATGTTTAGAGCAATGTGCCAGTACAGTAACAGTGACAACAAGGCAGCTACTCCAAGTCCATCTTAAATATGGCTTCCTTGTTCAGGATTCAAAACTTACGAAGTTGCTGTGCGGAGCAGTATTTGTACCTCTAAGTATTCAAAGATCTTGATGTATTGTCTTCTTCTGGTTTCATGGGTGAACATCCCCTGTGGTGGCTTGACTCTCTGACTTACAGATTTTATTTTATTTTCTTCCCATCTTTGGAATCATAAACTCAGCCTATTTCTTAGCCAAAGCTATCTCCCCAGCCCAGGTTAGTGTGGGAAGGGACCTGTTATCATTCCTATCTTCTGGGGAAAAGACTTTGAGAAAAACCCAATGCAATTTCAAGTCTTTTCTCATACTCCGTAGTTAAAATACTCCATTGATTTAAACTAAATACAGTTTGAACTTTAAATATTTTAGTGGAGACAATGTTATCTCATAATTACTAATTGCATAATAAGTCACCAAGTACCTACTAAGATAATAATATAGAACATGTTGTATAAATTATTCTGCTTTATAATAAAAATTAAATTATAATAACTATAGTAGTATTTGTTCACTGTGCAGTATTACAGTCATGAATGAATTTACCTGATCCTCTCAGCAACCTTTAATATAATAAGCATAATTAATATAATCTGATATAATGTAAATAAAATAGACACTGATATTCAGACTGCGTAAAAGTTTACCATATATCCTTGTAGTAGACAAAAGCAACAGAATCTGTTCATAATTTGATTCACTACTTTACACTTTCAGATAGTTTACTATCCTGTCTCCATTTGAGATATTTTTCATTATATGTCCTGGCATCTGTTATAACAAAAACCTAAAGATCCATAATGATGTAACTAAAAGCCTTTGGAAGAATAAACTTCATTTTAGGTTGCTCAGTAAGAAACAATTTGAGGGACAGGCAAGTTGGCTCAAAGGTTAAAAGCAGTAACTGCTCTTCCAGAGGACCTGGCTCGGTTTGGCTCACGATCACCTATAACTCATGCTCCCAGACATCTGACTTCCTCTTCTGGCTTCTGAGGACACACACACACACACACACACACACACACACACACACACACACACACACACACACACACCTAAGAAAATTTAACTTAGTTACTTTTTTGTGTATTATATGAAACCTATTTTTATCACAGATCTGTTTCTGGGGGGATTGTAGGTAATAAATATGCCATTCCAAGTATAATATGTTCCTTGACCTTACATCAGTGGTGGACTCTAGGCACATACTTCTCTATTTCAGGAAAACTCTTGCAATCCCTTGTTATCTAAATAAAGATATTCAGTGTGTTCAATAACGATAGTTCTACCGTGTGTGAACAAAAATGCTGTCTTGACTAAAATGTAAATGATTGGAAGAAGTTATTGTCTGTGGAAACTTATCTTTCATATGACAACAGCTATTGTGCTCATAAGGATGATAGTATGTCACTTGATATGTGTGTCAAAGGATTTAATGTTATATGAATGATTTGCTTGAAGGTATGACACAAGCTCTCAAGTCAAAGAACAAAAATCAGCAAATATTCTGTACAAGAATTAAACAGGTTAAAATACTTCTTAATATAAATGTTGTTTAAGCTAGTTAAAATAACTACCTATCGTGCTAAGGGAGGCAGTCCCGTGTTTTGTTTTGTTTTATTCATTTTTACCAAACAGCTTATTTCTTGTTGGGTAAGACTAAGCAATCCCCTGTGATGTTGGAGAGATGGCTCAGCAGTTAAAAACACTTACTGCTTTTGAAGAGGATCTGGGTTTTATTCCAAGGACCCATATGGAACTCACAAGCATCTGTGACCCAAGCTTTAGGATTTCTGATGCCCTTTTATAGGCCCTGTGGTCACTGCATACTTGTCCTTAAATGGTACGTCTACATCATCCTACTCTCTATCCAAGGTCAGGGAAGAGGTGGAAGAAGTATTAAGAATGTAAGAGTGGGAGGATGGGGAGAAGTGTGATCTACATCCCATCAAGATTTCATTATGGATAGTGTAGGAGCTTATGGGACCCCATCCCTCACTGGGAACTGATGGTGATTAGTCACTGCTGGAAGAGAGAGAATCATTTTACTCAGTAGTATATATGCAGTGTATATCCAGCCTCACAAAGGCAGCCCTGATGAAAATCAATGAATTTTTACACAAAAATATAAGAAAGTAGTAGCAGAAGACTACTTTGAAGAAGTGAGTCATCTAGAGTTGGGAGTGTGTAAAAGATGGCAATGTGGTTGAATATAATTATATCATATACATTCATATTGTCAAATAATAAATTTCATAATAGAAGCATGTGAAGACAGAACTGTTCTGTGATGGGTGGTCTTTCTTTTCCTTTTATTTATGCTCAGTGTGACAAAGATTTAGAAATGAAATCAACAAGTAAAGGAAGAAAGAAGATAGAAACTTAGTAAACCATCTTACTTATTAAGAAGACTTTCTGGCATATTTTACTTAATTCACAGAATCCATTTTAGATAAGTAAGAAAAGAGCCAGCTGATTTAAATTCATAACTAGAGCTTTCATAGAAATAATTCTGATGTGTAAGAAGGAAATCTCACACAGTGTTTCACAAATTTCAAACAGAATAAGACTCATGTAGAACATTTTTTATAAATCCAGACCTCAAAATATTGACCCAACAGATTATGATACTCCAGTTCAGTAAATTCACATGCTTTGAGAATCACAGGTCTGAATGTGCACTGTGAGCCTTTCTAGAACTGGTGCCTGAAAAAACACATTGGAATCACAGTTCCCCATCACGTCTAACCTACCGTGACTCTAATATTCCACATTTAGTTATTTGCCATTGATGGTGATGAAAATGGACAAATGACTGTGAACTGTAGATTTAGGCCACGGTCTAAGTCCAGTAAGTGAAGAAGAGAGAGTGTCTATAAGTAGTATTCACTTTCTCATTAACCAAACGAGTCGGTTCTTAAGGAAGGCCACAGAGATGGTTGTGATCATTCCACTCAATCTGAGGAAAGAACTAAAGAATGTTACCCTCAGCTCTAAGACAACATGAAGAAAGGCAAAGAGTTTACTTAGACTAGAGAAAAAAATGAGAGGGAGAGTTCAAATCAGTAACAGTTTACAATCCTGCAAGCGTTGTGACCACAACAGGCAAAGCCTAGGAAGAATTCAGTTTATGACACCAAGTATCTATCTCAGCTTCCTGGTACCTGATGGAGTAACAGGAAACAATGTTGTCAGTGTCAAAAAATGAGTTGATTTTGAAGTTGATGCTTTTCAGATTTAAGCAAATGAAAATAAAATTAAATAGTGATGCTTTATAAATTGGATTTTGTAGTTCTTTATTTTCTATGAGACTGAATTTTATTTATAGCTAAACAGGCAGCCCCACCCAAATCTCATTTCTGGGATTGGGAAACAAACTTTCTTCTCCTTTCCCTGAGTGATTACTAGGTTTTTGGTGCACGACTAGGGACAGGCTGTTTTCTAAAGTACATTTCCATGTATCCACAGGATTTGATTCCATGGGGGCCCACCTGTGGTAGTTTGCATGAGAAATGTATCCCCCATAAACTAAGGTACTTAAACACTTCGACTTCAGTTAATGACAGTGTTTGGGGAGGTGGTAAATCCTTGCTAGAGAAAGGAGAGTATACACTGGGGGTGAGCTTTGAGAACTTAGAGCCTTGTTTCACTTCCAGTTCGCTTGCTCTCTGCATCCGGATTGTGGCTGAGGATGTGATCTCAGCATCCTGCTCTAGCGTACCTGTGATCTCCTGCTCTCCTTCCCCGTCCTGACAGAATCATCTCTCGGAACCAAAAGCCCAAATAAGTTCCGTCTATAAGTTGCTTTTCCTAGTGTATTCTACCACAGCAGCAGAAAACTAGTATACTACTTTATGAATTTCTTATCCATACCTCAAGCCAAAACATCATTCAAGAAAGGTTAAACACAAAATACATACAAAATTATTTTAATTAGTGTAGTCACTTAAAATATAATCTAAGCCCACATTTTTGGTGTGAATTGTTTAGTCCATTTGCTGGCTCATTCACCAAAAACTTATTTATTTATTTGTTTGTTTATTTATTTATTGTAGTCATACCATTGAGCATGTACTGAAGGTATAAGGATAAATGAAAATATGATAGTTTTCAAATACATCAAAAATATCCATTAGTGTAAGGAAAAGGAAATAACCAAATTGGCTATTGTTATCTGCACTTTACGATAAACACAGGCAAAATCATACCACTGGTAATTTTAAGTAATCCATCTATGTGTTTTTCTGTCTCTTCTTACTGATTTTTAAAGTTTTTTTAAAGAGCAGTGCCCATTTGTTTTACTGAAACATTGCCTGTTAACTAGCATGAACCTAGCATATAGTTGGATATAAAGAAATATAAAAATGTGGCCTCGTAGAACCTTCAGTTTCTATAAACATGGACTCTATGCACTGTAAAATTTAACAGAATTATTTATTGAGATTTCAGAAGTTTGTGGAGTGCCCTGAACTGTTTGGAGTTGCACTAAATGTTTATCGTTGGTCCTAAAATAATTCACTCAATAAGGAACGCAATTTCATGGGATGGTACACAAACCATGTCTGAGCAGGCTGTATGATAGCCTGTAGGAATATTATCTGAGGTTAGATACTGGCCTTTAGACCCAACCACTGTATTAAACAGAGAGAGAGAGATGAGTCACAGTTATTAGGCACTGCCCAATCCATGTGAAGGACTCATAATTTGTGGCTATTTGTTGTTTCAATAGCAGTAGAGACCAGATGGGAACAAGATATTCTCTTGTAGCTTTGGAATCACTGTTTTTGTCCTCTCAGAAGAGAGATGTATTTTATTTGATCATTTGTCTCAGCTCCTGGACATTATTTAGCAGAAATTCCCCTGTGGGCAAATCAGAAATATTATTTGACTTTACTTTTAAGCTGGTACATCTAGTACCTAATGGTACCAACCTGACAAAAGGATGAGTTTTGGTTTTTATACTGAGAGAAGCATTTACTGATATCATATAATAAATTAACTGTACATGCCATCAACGAGGGTATAATAGCAGAGCTTTAAAATGGATGGCTTTTCTATTAATACAGATTTCTACAATTAGCTCATCTGTCTTTCACCTGTGCATGTATTATAACATGGAATCAGCCTTCTCTACCTTAAACAGACCTCTTCACACCAAGTTTTCTCTTGTAAAAATTATTTTCTCTTATAATTAAATAGTGTCAGCAATTTTCTTACATATCTTAGAAAAGTAATATGTCCCTTGCTAAGAGATAATAAAGAATAAATGAGGCACATGTTGGTATGTCCCTTGAGAATTGCATATTATTATGGCCTGAGAAATACTATATTGTATTAGAAGTCACATAAAGTGTTCATACTGTAAACACTAATTCATTTGCAAGTATTTTTCCCATAACTAAGATTTATGCTTATATTAACTTTATTATGTTAAATTGTAAAGCCATTTAACTATAAAATGATGGCCAAAATATGGAACTTTAGAAGATACTCTCATATCTACTGCTATATTATTATTTAAATATTGATATTTACTGTTTCCTATTTTAAGATCATAGGTTATTAATTGTAAGAAAAATAGATTTTTTTGGTTTTGATATTTTTGGAAAAAGTGACTCATGTATCCCAGGCTGACAGAGAACTCACAATGTAAAAGGCTGAATTGAGCGCTGATCTCCGACTCTCACACCCGACAAACTGGGATTACAGGTGTGTGACTCACGCTTGGCTGGAAACTCTGATGTTAAGAATTATCACCTGTTGTTATAAGAAAATAATTGTCTCAGTTTATGGTGACAAATAGATATACTACAAATTAGATAACACTATAGATATGCATAATGATTCTTCTTTATTTTCTTTCAGTATCAAGTTAGATATCTGTGTTTTTTTACAATAAAAATAGCAGAATAAGCCAGCTTTTAAATTGCTCAAAGTCTTCAAGACAATTAGCTGGAGAGTAAGAAAGAGATTTTTTTTAAAAAATATCCATGAAGAAATAAACTAAAGTGAAATATTAAACTGGAAGGGGAAATGATTAAGAAATTACTTCACAGGTGCCATAAATGGTTTAGCTATTTTCCTAATAAGATTTGAGCTATTTGAAAGATAGTTTTATAGAGTTAGCAAAGCCAAATGGCTACCTGGGGGAAATTAAAAAACCCTTTATTTAATTTAAAGTTACATTACAAAAAATTTAAAGATTGGAATGGACAGACAGAAGAATTACCTTGAACAAAATCTCAAAGTTACTTCCAAAGCTCAAATACCATCTCATATTTGTGATGAAGACAAAGTTCATATTAATTTCACGCATCATTTATCCAAAAAATTTCAATCAGAAAAATATAGAAAAGAAAAGGATACTAATAAGTGACAGTTGTGTAGTGCACAGGATATGCCATTACACTTTGTTTTTTTGAGCCACAAAGGCCAATTCTGAAAGAATTTAGTAATAATAACTTCATTAGACAATATACTCCTAATAGTGGTTACATGAAATATAAATGGAATGTAATCGCAAACTTAATTTTAATGGTTAGATATTCCAATTATTTCCTTTTACAAGTCCTTACCTATGAAACTATTGAAACCCTGGATACTTAGATTCCTGTGTGATAATTGTTATGACATCTACAGGCTACCTAGTCTCTCATATTTTCTGTTGGTATCACATTTCACTTAAAAAAATCTGGTACTTTAAAATAATTTTTGCATTGTTAAAAGTGATAGGCTGATATTGGTCATTTGAGGTGATTTTACATTTGATCAGTGGTAAGAGCAGATATATAAATGTGAATAAATATGCCTGAATTTGACAGATGCATAGAATTTAAAGCCTCCAAGACATTTGTAACTTATTGTTGGATTATTCTTGTTAACTAACCTCCAAAGTGAGCTTGTTAATCTTAGTTTCATAACTTAAAGAGGGAAATGTCTAATCATTTTATTACATATGCTTATGTGTATCAGCTTTATAATCACAAACTAGTAAGACATTTTTTTTAGAATGAAGATACATTAAGCATTAGTTTTTCACAAATACACATAGGATTTTTTTCTTCTCATATGTGAAGTGCTATGAAAATAAAATCCACTTTCAGCAGTATGGAGTAATTCCTGTATCTCACAGGTCATGCTATGTGTAGTTCCTCAGAGGCAAAGGATGCAGAATTAATTTTCTGGACTGTTTGAAAAGTGAGTTTAGTAAGGGGAGCAGTATAATGGAGATAAGGCTCAGTCCAAAGGACTGATTAATAAGCATGATGTGTTGTATAAAAGAGATGAAGAGCAAATACCTAAAATATCTGTAATAGTTGCAGAGACATTGATAGAACTCATCCCATTTTGTGATTTAAAAAAAATGCTACACAAATTAAGTGTGGAAGGGATGCCTGTCAACATAACAAGAACCACACATAATAAGACAACAGCTGATATTATACAACAGAGGAAAAGCTCAGTTTGCTCACAAAATCAAAAAAGAAAAAAGGAAAAAGAAAAGACAAAGAAAGAAAAAAAGAACAGGATGCACACATTCATCAACATAATGCCAGAAGTTTCCCCAAAAGGGCTAGCAACAGAGCTTGTTTGGCAGAATAACTGCCCAGCATTTACGTGACACTCTAAGTTTGGTCTCTAGTACCACATAAACCCGGAATGATCATGCACACCTGCAATTCTCCTGTACTTGAGAAGTAAAAGTAGAAACATCAGGAGGTAAAGGTCATTCTTCAATAGTCCTCATCAACTTAGGTCATTAAACCCAAAATGATAATTGATAAAGGTAATTCTGGGTCACATAGCAAGTTTCATTCCAGTCTGGGTAGCATAAGATGCTGTATCAAAATAAGAAAATAAATAACTAGGGGCTGGAGTGATAGCTCAGTGGTTAAGAGTACTGGCAGCTCATCCAGAAGAGCCGGGTTCAGTTCCCAGCACCCAAGTGGCAGCTCACAACTGTTTGTAACTCCAGTTCCAGGGGATCCTCCCGACACTCTCATATAGGCAAAACTCCAGTGCACATGAAATAAAATAAATAAATAATTAAAAAAGAAAATAAATAACTAAATGAACAAACAAATGTTTAAACCACCAAATTCTTCCAAAACTGTGTGACAATTAATAAACAAATAACAAAACTTCAGAGCACAAATTCAACAAAAATTCAACATATAAACATCAGTGTTATTATTATATTCCTATAATAAATTATATGAATTAGAATCAAGAAAATAATTACATTGTCAAGAGTTACAAAAAAATAGAATGGCAAGAAGGAAATTTAACTGAACATGCAAGATATTTCTCCAAAGTAAACAATAAAATATTGATAGAAGGAATGAAAGATGACTCCCAAACAGAAAAACATTTTAGGCTCATAGATTAGAATTGTCATCATAGAATAAAATTGATATTGCTAAATTGCCTTTACTCCCCAGAATGATCTACAGATTCAATGCATCCCAATCAAAATATTAAGAACATAAATAGAAAACAAATCTGAAAATTTATATGGAATCATAGAAAACCTTTAACAGCTGAAGCAATCTTAGAAATAAATGAAAAAGAAAATAACAACAAAAATTACAGAGCAGGAATTACTTAACTTAAGGAAGCATTCTATTACTTAACTTCAGCACATATTACCAACCTGTAACTACCCAACCAGCATAAACTGGCATAAAATAAATACAGAGACTGTAGGAACCTTATAGAGATAGTCACACATCTACTGCCCAGTTCCTTCCAGTAAAGGTGTGAAGGTTAAGAATTGGAGAGAGTATGGTTTCCGGTAACAAGGAAGATTGGACATCTACATGCAGGAGATTAGACTCTTGTTTCTCAGCAGTTACCCATTCTACTCAAAATTGATTCGTCTTAAATGTAAAACTTAAAACTATGAAACTACAAGAAAACATAATAGAGAAATTGTAACATATTTACAGAAAGCATGACTGGTTGGTGACCTGTGTGGTGCTCAGCAATCAGGATGTCCACATCAGATTTGCCTTCCAAATATGCTTGCTTTATTCACACAAACATTCCTTACAACAACAAGCTATTATAAATTTCATGGCACTCTCATGTAAACAGACATCTCACTCAACAGGAAAGCTCTTCCAGGCATAAAAATGCTGTAGATTTCTACTGGGAAATCTGATCTTATGTAGACGCTTTGGGAGAAAGATCAATTCATGCCCAGAGTGAGGTTCTTCAGCTGTGGCAAACTGGGAGTGCAGCAATGTTGTTGTGGAAGTTCCAGAAGGTCCTTGAGAACATTGGTCAAAGTTAGCAATGACAGGGGTCACAAGTGAACTCAGCAAAGATGCTGACAACTGCCAGTCTTTAAAGCCAGAGCCACACAGTGGCCAGTCTCAAAGTCGCCTTTCCAAAAAGAATGTATTGCCTCAGGAGAAAGGTCCTACAGTCACCTCCAAATTTCCAGTTTTTTTTTTAAATTGTCCAGTGTCCATTAGTTTGATGCTACCAGGGTTCACCATTTAGTACTGGTTCACAAACATACCAATGTCACATTGGGGTTGTTTATTAGAATATCAAAGCCTACGTAGGCTTGGCTCATATTGGAGCTACCTTATGTATGGCTCTTATCTTGTAAACATCACATTATTTCAAATCACAGAAAATTATTTTCAAGTTATCAAAAATGGTTTCACTTATGTTACTAAAAGTATTAGAATAGACATGGTTATTTTAGACAGTATCTTTAAAGCACGTTATCAGGTAAAAATAAGGAAATGACATTGTTTGATTTTTAAAAAGCTGCACAGCAAGCCAGCAACACATAAAAGAGACAGCTGGCAGAATCCTAAAAACTTTCACACGCTATCATGTTGGCAAGGGTTAATATCCAAATTACATAAGGGACTGAAGAAACCCAATAGTACAAGGACAAATAACTACTGAAATATGAATAACAGGGCCAGCAAGATGAATCCTTGGATAAAACTTACTTTGCTAACCTGGTGACCTGACTTAGATTCCCTGAAATCTGTGTAAAGGAAAAGACAGATTCCATCAAGTTTTTTTCTTGCCTTAAAACACACACACACACAAACATACACACACTATTAAAAGTAATTGAATAAAATGAAAACGAATAGTATACATCTTTTAGAAGAGATGATAATGCCCAATAGGTACATGAAAAATTATCAGCAAAAAATGTTGGGGTAATGCAAATCACAATAGGACAACAGTTCACTCGAGTAAGAATGATTATTATAAAGAACAAAGATGACAAGAACAATAGCCAGGTGTAGGGGCACATGCTTTTAAAACTCAGGAATCTGTGAGTTTAAGGCCATCCTGGTCTACACAGTGAGTTCTAGGACAGCTAGAGCTTCATAATGAGACCCTGTCTGGAAAACAACAACACAAAGATGACAGGTACCAAGGAAGCTGTGCTGGAGAAGAATTCATGCATACTTTCATTAAGAATGAAGATTAGTGGAGTCATTATGGAAAACAATTTGGAGTTACCTTAAAAATTGAAAATAGAACTATAGTGTGATTTAACTATCTCATTACTAGATTTATATACAGAGGAAATGAAACAGTATGACAAAGACATCTGTACCCCAGTGTTTGCTGTAAAACTGTTCACTAAAGTCAAGAAATAGAAACAACTAAAATAATCTGGAGACAAATGAAAAAGGAAAATTTAGTTCATGGACACAGTATATAATTATTCATCTATTACAAAGGATTAAAACCTGTTATTTGAGACAACGTGGATGTTATTAAATATAATTATATTCAATAAAATAAGGCAGGATTCAAAATACAAATGTAGGACGTGGATAAGATGCTTGATGCACAAGTGTAAGAACCTGAGCTCCTATCCTCAGAATCTACATATAGACAGGAGCAGTAGCATACATCTTGAAACCCAGTATCCCATGATGCAGTAGGAGGCAGAGAAGAAAATTCCCAGACTCCTGGGCCATCTAGACTGGTATTTGAGCAACAAACAAGTGATTCTGTCTCAAATAAAGTGAAAGAAAAGGACTTACATTCAAGATTTTCTGCTAACTTCTAACTTCTACACACACATGGCACAGAGAAAGAGAGAGAGAAAGAGTAGAGCAATGCAAGATAATATCACTCATATATCAAACCTCAAAAAGGTGACTTCATAGAAACTGAGAATAGACTAATGGTTATCACAGGCAAGGGCAAAAGAGAGATAGGAAAGACTAGTCAATGGGTGTGTCCTCGTAGCGTAAAGCCAGAGCTAGTGTTCTTTGGGCAGTAAGATGACCACAGGTTCTGTTTAATGTGCTACGTGCTTTAAAAAGAATTAAAGAATAATTTTGAATATTCCTTCCTAAAGAATAGATCAATGTTTGAGGAGGCAGACACATTTAAGCTCACTTAAACATGAACAGACTTAGTGTATGGAAGCACCATATGATTCCTCATTAGTAGATGTAATTTTTATGTTAATATGTTTCAATTAGAATAACAAATGATTGGGAAATGTGCAATTTATTTTAAAACAAGCAGCTCAACAGGCTGAATGATGGCTGGCAGTGCTACTAGCACTGAATTAATTATTTGGAACTTTCGAAGGATCCTAAGAATTCTGAATGGCCTTTTTTACAACAAGATGGCAACATTTGCTAGTTTTGTATAATCTTCAAATACTGTGATTATGTTATGGCAGGATGGTGACAATGAATTTCATTAGGTCAGCAAACATTGTCATGTCTGTTGCATCCATGAGAAAAACTGTTCAAATTCTCATCAGCTGTACACTTAGCCTGGTGGGTATCCTGCCTATTTTCATGTTTTCCTACCTTGTAGCATTTTTTGGTCATAGAGAGACTTTAGTAAAGAAACATTGGTTTAATAAAGATGAGTGGACAGTGTTCTTACTTTCTTTATATTATATTCCAGTACCACTTGAAAGAAATTTGGGGGAAATTGGAATGATAATAACTGTACCAGCATTTACATTGAGGCATGAGTGTATGGACATGTTTTATAATCTCAAAGATTATATTCATATACGTGAGTTTTACAAATGGTGTTTACTCATCTTGAATATTTGCTAGAGAACTGCCAGGGAAGCCAAGTGCAACAATTTCTAGCATGTGTTTGTTTTCCTTAGAAATACCCCTAAAATTAATTAAGTGGTTTAAGTACTGGGATTTGTTTTACATCATGGAACAGTGATTCTGGTTATTCTTTGAAAACAAAACACGTTATTTTTTTAAAAAAAGAAAACAGGACACATGGTGCCGTGATGGTTGATACTGAAATAGAATTTGAACCACCAGTGTACAAACCCTCTGGCCATTTGAAGTAGCTCAATGAGTTTAAAAGGTGAATGATAGAAGGGTCATTTTCTTTTGGTAAGGGATAAAGTGCATATGGAAACATTTGAACACAAATCTGAAATCTTTTAGTCCAAATTAAATACTTGTGAGGGCCAAATATGTGGACATTTTTAGCATATTTATATTATAACATTCCCTGGAGATGGAAATTAAAGTGGCTGTTACTGACTTCATTACCTCTTCAAAAAACTATAGAGGCCAGACCCTTCCTGAGGAGCCAGAAGGATGAATTGTCGAGTGGCAGGGACAAGCTTATGGTGGAAAGGGCCGAGACTGGGTATCTCACATGCATACATATAATTGTGATTATGCTCCAGGCTACCTGTTGTCTAAACATTTCCAAGAGGTCACAAGAATCAGGAACCTTCCCTTCCATTTTCTCTCCCACAGTAGGAACAATGAACTGAAGCTATAAGACCCAATCAAAGAAATAACTGGCTATGGCAAACAATGATGCTATGAACATAGCTGAGCACATGTCCTTGTGGCATGATTGAGCATCCTTTGGATATATGCCCAAAGGTGATATTACTGGGCCTTGAGGAAGGTTGTTTCCTAATTTTCTGAGAAATTGCCACACTGACATCTAAAGGGGCTATACCAGTTCGTATTCCAACCAGCAATGCAGAAGTGTTCCCTTTACCCCACAACCTTTCCAGCATAAGATGTCATCAGTGTTTTTGATCTTGGCCATTCTTACAGGTGTAAGATGGAATCTCAGAGTTGTTTTGATTTGCATTTCTCTGATGACTAAGGATGTTGAACATTTCCTTAAGTGTCTTTCAGACATTTTAGATTCCTCTGTTGAGAGTTCTCTGTTTAGGTCTGTACTCCATATTTTTATTGGATTATTTGTTCTTTTGATGACCAATTTCTTGAGTTCTTTGTATATTTTGGAGATCAGACATAGCCAGAAACTGGAAACAACCTAAATGCCCCACCACTGAAGAATGGATAAGGAAAATGTGGTACATTTACACAGTGGAGTACTACATAGCAGAAAAAAATAACATCATCTTGAATTATGCTGGCAAATGGATGGAGCTATTATGAGTGATGTAACCCAGACCCAGAAAGACAATTATCAAATGTACTCACTCATAAGTGGTTTTTAAATATAAATCAAAGAAAACCAGCTCACGAATCACAATCCCCAAGAACATAGACAACAATGAGGACCCTAAGAGAGACATACATAGATCTTATCTACATGGGTAATAGAAAAAAACAAGATCTTCTGAGTAAATTAGGAGCATAGGGACCTTGGGAGAGGGTTAAAGGTGAGGGGAGAGGAAGGTAGGGGGGCAGAGAAAAATGTAGACCTCAATAAAAATCAATAAAATTAAAAAATACTGATAACTCGCTGTAGCCACTGGTTTAAGAAGCTTTGTAAATGAATTTTGCTTCTATTACTGTTATTTAAATGATTACTTCATTTTTTTAATTTTATGTGATAAACAATGTTTTGATGTGTATTTATTAATCTCTCTAGCATTTAAGATACATAAATGATAATACATTAAGCAAGGTATCTATTTGCATTGCCGTTGGGCAAATGTTTGTTACTAAGGGTCATTACCACGTGGACAGTGAATTCAGGTAGGGACAAGAACTTTGTGTAGCGTTTATGTAGTTTTGTAAAGTCTTTGAATAGTGTTTCTGTTTGACATTTCTTGACTGTCACGTTAGGAAGTAACTTCAGTTTGTCTTCCTTTGAACAAGAAAATAGTATTATATACAAAGAAAAACCCAAATTTTTCATTACTAAAGTGTCATTTAAAAATTCTACAATTAAGAGTTGGAGTAACAGCTCAGCAATTAAGAATATTTACTGCTTTTTCAGAAGTCCTGATGGGTTCAGTTCCCAGCACTCACATGGTGGCTCATCCATAACCACAGTTCCAGAAGATATGAGTCCTCTTCAGGCCTCTAAGGGCTCCTGAATGCATGTAGTCATATAAATTCACACAAACATACACAAAAAAATGACTTTTACAAGAAAATTCTACAATCAGAAGCCTTGACATACTTGTGAACAATGATCAATTAAGCATGGTCTCTATTAATGTCTTAGAACATTAGGTTTAAAGTCACATGGCTAAATTAAAAATATACAGCCCTATGTTTTCTTGATTTCAAGATTTACAAAAATAGCTGTGCATGTTAATGGTAGGCATCTCAGATTTGCAATAACATTAATGTGTACATCAACAGGCCTATGATGCAACTGGTTCAAGAAAATAGAGAGTCCAACAATAAAAGTGTCATTATGGATGTGAGTTTACTTT
Organism: Ondatra zibethicus; assembly: GCA_004026605.1. Taxonomy (NCBI): domain Eukaryota; kingdom Metazoa; phylum Chordata; class Mammalia; order Rodentia; family Cricetidae; genus Ondatra; species Ondatra zibethicus. The sequence goes on from PVIU01007539.1 coordinate 32,818, forward strand.
TGACATATTGTATATTGGGAAAGTCCTTCACCATAACAAATTGACTAGCAAAAAGCTGATCTTATCTCGGGTAAACATCTTACATGGGGTCTAGTGACCTAAATGCATTTTGATACCATCACCAATAAGGTGATCAATGAGTAACTTTGGGAAATTCTTTAGTTATTCTCTCTCTACTTTCTTTTATTGTGAGTAGGTTTTAAAAGCTATGAGTGTTGAGCTGGTTAAACATGAAATCTCTGAGAACCATGCATAAACCTTAGCAAAGGGTCATCATATGTTACTGGTGATAATGATGAGGAGGGACAAAAGGAGGAAAGAGAGGAGGAGGGATAAATACCAGCTCAAGTCCCCTGCTCTGAATCACCACGTTTAACACCTTTTAACATAGTTATTCAAAATTTCTTGGTGTGTTAGCTTCTTTTTTTTTAGTTGTTTTTGTTGAGCTATATATTTTTCTCTGCTCCCCACCCTTCTCCCACTCTGCTTCTACCCTCTCCCATGGTCCCCGTGCTCCCAATTTATTCAGGAGATCTTGTCTTTTTCTACTTCCCATGTAGATTAGATACATGTATTTCTCTCTTTGGATCCTTTTTGTTGTCTAGATTCTCTGGGTGTAAACTGTAGGCTGTTTTTTCTTTACTTTATGTCTAAAATCCACTTATGAGTGAGTACATATGATATTTGTCTTTCTAGGTTTGGGTTGCCACACTCAATATGATGTCTTCTAGATCCATCCATTTTCCCGCAAATTTCAAGATGTCAAATTTTTTCCCTCTGTGTAGCACTACATTGTGTAAATGTACTACATTATCCTTATCCATTATTCAGTGTGTTAGCTTCTTAAGGAAGAACACACTTAATATGGCTCACGATCTCAGAGGATGCATTTGTCCTGGCTGAAAGGTGTGAAAGAACAAAGCGGCTTACTGTGGCCATGAATCAGAGGAAGAGGGAATGTTTGCACTCTCTTGATTTCTCCTCTCCTCCATTTTATTCTATCTACCACCCCATAGGCTGGCATTTCCTACAGTCAGAGAAGGGCTTCCTTTCCTGGTTAATCCCATCTTCAGAAACAATCAGAGGTGTATTTTAAGAATTTAGTCACTTCTTAATTCAATTAATTTGACCACAAAGATTAGTCATCACATTTGGTAATTTTCTATTATTTTCTTTAGTGTAAAGTAGTTAAATTTAGGCAATGTGCCTTGCCAGCTTACCAGGGTTTCTATAACAAAGTACTTCAAATTTCATAGCTTAAACAGCATAAATGTATTTGCTTATTCTTCTGTAGGTCAGATGTCTCACGTGATGGTATTGACAGGGTTGAATCCCTGTGAAAAATGTGACAAGGTCTGTCCCATCCCCTTCTTTGAGGGAGTTGCTAGAAAACTTTCTCGTTTTTCCTCTTGTGGAAGCATCACCCTACTCTGCCGTCATGGCAACAGGATGCTTCCTCTGTGTACATATCTCTGTCTCTATATTTCCTCTTTTTATATTAAATTAGAACTTGTCTAATGGCTCATAAAAACTAAATACCTTTTACAAAAAGATCAATGTCCAAGTCCAACTTTATTTATACATAGACATGAAGAGTAAGGAATCCACTGTCTTTAAGGGAGACCCCAAACAGAACAACCTGTAACACAAAGAGTCTTCCAAAATTCTGTACCTCTAACTAATGATACAGAGTGCTATACACAGCAGAAAGACCCAAATAACTGAATCATATAGCTCTGATTTTATTGAAAATTCACAAGTAAAAGGTGAAGAGAAAAATTGTCCTCATAACTTTCAGCATCTCATGTTGAGGCAAAATGTGTCAGACTGTGGCCTCAGGTTTTGATAATTTAGAGATTATATTTCCATTTGAATTTTCATTTGTATTTCTGTTGCATTTGCATTGCACATTCTCCAGTGTCTCCTTCTGACCTTGTTCTTCTGCCTTTCCCAGATTCTTTACTCAGAAACTACCTGACTGATTTCATTTCTCCATTAAGGATCTGAATTTTTATCGAGTTCTAATTCATATGTTTAGTTGGGAACACTCTATAGTTGTCAGAGCTATGAAGACTAGATTATCCCACATATTTCCATGACTTATATTCCAGAGATGCTGAATGAGATCTCCAAGTCCACACAATGAGCTAATGGGAATCCTGGGGCCAGGCCTGGACTCCTTACTCCCAGAAAGTCTTTTTCCTGGAGTCTAAAAAGCCTCTCAGCCCTCTCCAAAGAAAGCCTTGGCCTGACACACTTGCACCTCAATTAGCTATTGTGGTGATTTTAATGAGAATGGCCTTCATAGACTTACATATTTGAGCATTTGGTCTCCATTTAGTGAAACTGTTTGAGAAGGATTGGGAGGTGTAGCCTTGTTAGAAAAGTTCACTGGGGCTTGGCTTTGAGATTTCAAAAGCCCATGCCAGTCCCAGTTAGCTCTCTCTGCTTCATGCTTGTAGATGAAGACATAATATCTCAGCTACTGCTTCAGTGCCATGCCTGTCTACCCACTGCAATGCTCTAGCCCTCTGATACTATGAGCCCTGAAATAAACTCTTCTGTAAGTTGTCTTGGCACTAGTGTTCCTTCACATCAACAGGAAAGAAACTAAAATGGCCATGTTTTTCCACGACAGTTAAATTTGATCCTGTTTATCCCTACATTCCTTTATAGTTAGCCCCAAAGTACTATTTAAATAGTGGTTAAGGTATTGGTTATAATTACTACAGATCCTCCATAATCATATCCATTGTACATCTGTCTCATAGATCAGAGCTCTTCATGGTTACCTATGTTCCTAATTTCTTGCTGATTGAAATTATTTTATCTTATCACTTCCCTGATTGGTGTGGTTTTAATTCTTTCTACAAATACATTAAGTAATATAAATCATGGAATGCAGCTGAGTCTGATGGCATACATCTAAACTCCTGGCACCTGGGAAGTTGAGGCAGGAGTATTATGAATTAAAGCCTAATGTGGTCTTCATATGGATAACAAAACAAAACAAAACAAAAACAATGAAATTCCTGCATTAAAGAAATAATGTGTATTAGACTTCATATCTGTGATTATTTTGTATAAAATGTGGTATCTTTCAAGAGTTACTGAGGGATGGCCTCCCACAATGAAATGCTAAATTGGAAATGCTAGAGTAGTTGTCTATCTAAGCCCTTTTGAAGTTATTAATAAACATGAGATTTGTTTGCTTCCTGTTGGCATACAAAACAGTTTTTTCTACCATGTTTATTCCTGGCTGTGTCCATTACTCACTAAAGATAAGATAAATCATAATTTAATCACACTTAACTCCCCACAATTTTTTCTAATTTACATATTTTGTTGAAAGTTTATATTTAAAAAAGTACAATATTTTCATTAGGTTTTGATTTTACTGGCTTCACTCAGTCTGAGATAAGGTGAATTCTACTATTCACAATATATATAGGGGTCTGTAAGAGAAATTCTTTCTAAAATGAAGCCTGTTGTGTTTCTTGGGTTTTGTGGATTTGATGATGTCTTGTGAAGAATTGGGGTTTCTCTGAAAGGGTAAAAATGTCTATTTTGCTCTTGTCAGAAAGTCACATGAATACTTTAGTAACAAAAAAAGACTGGCTTTGTCATCTCATTTTAAAATTCAGTAATTTAAAATCTCCTATATCTTATTTTGCAACTTAAATAATTCTGATCCAAAAACAATGTATTTCTGAAACAGTTTACCTGAGCTAATGGGAGCTCACCAACTCTAGCTGGACAGGGGAGGAACCAGCATAGGACCAAATTAGATCCTCTGAAATGTGGGAGACAGTTGTATGGCTGGGGCAGACTGCAAGGCCACTGGCAGTGGCACCAGGATTTATCCCTACTGCTTGTACTGGCTTTTGGGGAACCCATCCTCTTTGGATGGATACCTTGCTCAATCTAGATATTGTAGGGAGGGCCTTGGACCAATGTGACAATCCCCATAGGGAAGAAAATCTTGGTCTTTGGGTCAAAATTCCTCCTTTTCTTTCTTTCTTTCTTTCTTTCTTTCTTTCTTTCTTTCTTTCTTTCTTTCTTTCTTTTTTAAAGATTTTCACCTGTTTCACACATTTCAATTCACTTCAGTTCTAGAACTGATTTTATTATCTCAGGTCTGCAACTAATTACTCTTCTGTAGTATCTTTCTGTCACCATAAAATTAGTATCACTCTGTCATTGAAGTGACCTCGAAAATATCCCTGAAGCAGGTTCCATGAAACTCACATCTTCAGTGTTCTGGAACTTGAGGAAGTATATTTGTAGCAAAAATATTTGCTAAAACTGAGTAATTTGATGCTATCATCTAAGAAAAAATACTGCTTTTTTAAAAATTAATTTATATATTTTCCTTTTTAATTGTTTTACTTTTGAGATTATAATAAATTAGATCATTCCCTGCCTTCCTTTTTCCCCCTTTCCTTCCTTCAAACCCTCTCATATATTCCTCCTTGCTTGCTTTTTATCAAATTCATTAATTGCTGCTGTGTGTGTATGTATTTCTACCTTCTCAGGGTATATAATGGTAGTTATATGTATGTCTATAGTATGTCTTCAGAGCTGACAATACAATCTTTAAAGTAATGGCTTCCATCAAGGTTCTTAATATTGTTTTTCTTCTTTTATTTATACTATGTGTCTTTCACATCATGAATCTCCATCCCATTTATTTCCCCATCCTTTTGTATCCACCCTCTGCCCTTGTAACCTCACGCTCCAATAAAATAAAATAAAATTTAAGGGAAAAAAAGAAAAGGAAAAAATCAATCTCATCATGGAAGCTGTAGTGTGACACCCCAAAATAAAACAAAATAAAATGTAAGGAAAAAAGAGACTATAAAAAAAAATCAATGTCAATCTCATCATGGAAGCTGTAGTGTGACACAGTAAGTCATGCAGTGAACCCACTTGTCCATTTATCTTTACTGCACATGTTCATTTCAGACAGAGAAAGCTCGCCCTGAGGTCACAAGAGCGGGAGAGCTGGTCCTACCCCTCATCAGCAGTAGAACACAGGTTCTTAATATTTTTGAAAGGAAATATAGCTTTGTAGTCATGATTACTTTGGTTCAGCTTGTAAGAACTTGATTTGGGAAGGCACATTACTTCAAGTTGAGCCAAGATAATCTAGAATACTGAAAATGTGAGTTTTACTGGAACCTGTTTCCAAGCTTCCAAGTACAGGTTGACTCTGTTCAAGACTAATGAAGTTGCTGACTAAAGTTGATGACAATGCTTATTTTCCGTTTTGAAAATTATGGAGATATTGAGAATTTTGCTAAACCTACACTACTGGTGCTTCGTATGTGGGAGCAACAAACTTGGGTGGCAGCACACCTGCTTACAACATTAGTGACTATTTTAGGCACACTTGCCCATGATTCAGAAAACAAGACTTTTAAATATATTCTAGTTTATTGAAAATTTCTTTGGTCATTTAGGAGCTATTTTGAAGAGATACAAGATTAATGGTGTATTCACATCTGTTATAATGATATCTATTCAGCAGTTCAAAAATTACAGAGTAATTTTGACTTTCAAGTCTTACTGCTTAAAAACCATGCTTTGCAAGACTGTCTCTGTGTCTAGTATAGTTTGTGTTGCTGTATAAAAAGCAGAAAGAAAGAAATATATACATATATACTTTCTTGCTTTGCTTGGTTAGATTTTTGTCACTCTAGTATAGTTCAAAATCATCTGCCTAAGGAATTGTACTACCATAGTGGGCTGGGTCTTCTCACATCAATTAGCTTAATTAAGAGAATCCTCCACAAGCATAACTACTGTTTAACCTAATGTAGACAACCCTTCGTTGAGACTCTCTTCCTAGGTTGTACCAAACTGACAAGTAAAGCTATCACAGGCAACCATAGACTGTGACTCATGGTAACATAAACCAAAAACCTTTTGTAAAAGATATATTGCTGCAGATGCCAATAAGAGAGGGCCAGAATACCAACACAAACAGTAATGTGAAAGAATTGGATTCTTCTAACTTCCATAGACGACTTTGAGAAACCCAGTATTTCAGTGAAGGAATCACCTGCAGATGTGGTGGAAAGCAAATGAGAATCAAGAGTGGTATCTGAGTTAATCTGCTCATGGTAAGGATGCTGTGAATATAACTAGGTGATAAAAAAGAATCTAGAAACTACAAAAACTCAGTTGACAAGGAAGCATCAGGGACTGAGAACACTGAGTCCAACTTTGAAGGACAGAATTTGCATAAGGTGTTATCAAACAGTATCATGTGCTACAGAAAGAAAGATTTTATTAAAAGATAAAGAAAACCCCATAAGTTTCTAATTTTAAGAAAATCCTGAAACCATCCCAACCTCGGAAAAACCATCTTTTATCAGTATTAGCCATCAACATCAAGGCAAGATGTTGCACTGGCAGAAAGAGCATAACTTCCTAGAAGGCCAGATTCTCATTAGCATTTTAGTAACATTTTTTAATTTAAGGTATGCATCTTCATTTCAGAACTTTGCTTTTGCCCATAACAAAAAACAATTCTCCTCACAATCCAGCTCCTGCAACCAAGGGAATCACTTTACAAGTTTCCATATCAGATCAGAACTGTTACTTGCTTTTCCAGTTCTGTGTAAGAAAAGATATACTCAGAAAACAATCCATGGTCTGTGACTAGAAATATTTACAACATGAAAACAAAGACTGTGATTAACTTATGGTGACTACTGAAATATCCAACTAATATTTATATTTCATCTAATTTTAAATCTGTGAAAGCATACTCTGCTAGTTACAACCAACATCTTTCTTAGCCTGGGTAGTTATCGATATTCCTAAACTCCATGTGATTATATGTATTATTAAGTAAGGATTTTCTTTTAATACATTGCACTCTCTTTTATAGATTTCTGTACTTTTGTTATGATATGAAATTATAAAGTTCTCATGATAGATTGAATATCTTGTAGAAAATTCCTTCCAAGTTACATTAATTTCAAGTAGACCATGAGGATTTACAATGATTTTACCAACAAGACCAGAGAGAATCAGTACAAATCCAATTGGGTTGAAATCTGTCCCTGAAAGATTTTATAATGCCATGATATGTGAGAATATTGGACACTGACAGAGTCCTGTTCTTGAATGCATACTTCCAGTTAGTAATTTTATGTTGACGAGAGTTTGTCTTGCCACAAAGTTATCTCTGAAGCAAATAGGATTAGGTCCTTATGACAAATATCAGTAAGAACAGATACTAATAAGGTTCTAATTATTACATTTGATCTCAATATTTGGAACTGCTTTTCATGTTGTGTGTACGTGAGTATGTGTGTGTGTGTGTGTGCATGTGCACGTATATGAATACACATGTGCTTGTGGAAGCAAGGGGTCAAAGTCTGGTGTCTTCCTCAATCATTACTCACCTTAAATTTTGAGACAAGGCTTCTCACTGAACCTGATAGTTACTGTTTAAGTAAGTTAACTGATCCATGATCCCCAGAGCTTCACCTTCTCATCACAAGGATTGAAGCCATGCATTCTATTTCATGCAGCTTTTAAATAGTGCCAAAACTACAAACAAGTACACATGTTTGCATGGAAATCACTTTATTTTTTCTTTTTTATTATTACTTAAAAAATACCAATCCAAAATCCCACACCCTTCCCTCCTCCCGGTCCCCTCTTCTCCCTCCACAGACCCTACCCCTACCCCTCCAACCCTAAGGGAGTGCCATGCACCCTGCCCTGTGGAAAGTTCAAGGCCCTCCCTACTACATCTAGGTTGAGCAAGGTTTACATCCAAAGAGAATAAGATCCGATGAAGCTGGTATATGCAGTAGAGACACACCCCAGTGTCACTATCAGTGCCCCCTCAGTCTGCCTCAGCAGTCAACCCACTTCAGAGGGGCTTGGTTGTTCCCATGCTCATTCATTCCCAGTCCAGTTGGAGTTGGTGAGCTCCCATTAGCTCAAGCAAACTGTGTCAGTGGATGACCCCCTCATGGTCTTGAATTCCTTGCTCATACTCTCACTTCTTCCACTCTTCAACTAGATCTTGGGAACTCAGTCCAGTGCTCCAATGTGGGTCATTATGGCAATCAGTTTAATTGTTAAGCCATTTTCCCATACCAACATCCAGTAATTATAAAATTCAGAAAGCATAACTGTTGCCTTTGTTAAGCCAGAAATACTCTATTTTGTAGCATGAGTGGTTATATTCTGGACATAGAACAAAGAAATATAAAATTATAGAGCTTTTAACATGTGGTTGTTGTGATAAATGGATTTTGAATTGTGTGCTTTATTTAGTAAAACTCTAAAATTCATGGTTTCTATGGAAGGTGATATTCTTGTGTGGTCTTAAGACCAATTTCAAGCAATGATGTCTTTCAAAGGAGACACAGTGCAAGACACTAATGTTTGAGGAGACAAAATCTATTTGTAATTGTTAAGTGTGAGAAAAATCACTCAGAATACCAATTTTATATGCCTGTTCTTCTGCATGTTAATATACTTCCTAAACTGCCAGCAACACAGACAACATTTTCTATGTTTCCCTGTGATTTGGACTATGTTTACTTTAAGGGTTTCAGTTTGAGTTCTGATAATCTTAGTACAAAAGGACAAACAGGTCTCTTTTATAGTTAAAAAACATACATCTTTGGAATGGACCATGTCCTCTAGTATTATTTAATTTAAATTATTTTTCTGCAGTATCAGTGACATACTTTTACAATATAATGTTGCCTGAAAGTACTATGGCACATTAAGTACATAGGTTTCTATAATAATCAAAAACTGAAAGGTATCAGTAACTTGTTTTTGTCTTATTCCTGCATTGTGTATGCTCATAATCCACACAGAGTTTGAGAGTCCATTTTACATGTGATTAATTCCCATTCTTCCTTCTTTTCATTCTTCCTCCCTAACCATGGCTTCTCCATAAGAACCTTGTCCTCTTCATCTCCATTTCCTGTCTTCTTTCTTATTGTTGCTATTGTTTTAAAAGACACTATCTCACGATACCTGCCCTGATACTCTAGCTCCTACAATCTTTCTGCACCTCTTCTTCAATGTCCCCTGATCCTTCAGTGTGGGAGTTGTGTTTTAGATTAATTAATTGTGGGTAGACACCTCATGGTCAGTTGATCTCTTCATTGTGATCATTATGGACTTTCTGTAATGGTCTTCATCTACTGCAAAAAAGAAGTTTCCTTTTAATTAATTTTTAAATTTATTTTACATACCAACCACAGTTTCCCCTCCCTTCTCTCTTCCCATTCCCTCTCCCCACCTCCTTTCTGTACCCCATCCACTCCTCAGAAAAGGAAAGACCTCCTATGGGAGTCATCAAAGCATGGCATATCAAGTTGAGGCAGGATCAAGGTCCCCCTCCTTGCATCAAGGACAAGCAAAGCATCCCATAATAGGGAATAGGTTCTAAAGAGTCAGCTCATGTGCAAAGGCCAGATCCTGGTCCCATTACAGACCAAGATACACAACTATTACTCACATACAGGGGGCCTAGTTTGTTGAAGGATGAGATCTACAGTTATCTGTGGATATAAAGATAAATGTTTAGAATAAAGGTACAAATTTCAGTTGTTTAGAAAATATAATTTTAATATAGGCAATGTCATTGTTCTCTTTACCTTAGAAGAGAATTTCAATTCAGTTAATGAAACACAGAGATCATGTGTGTGTGTGTGTGTGTGTGTGTGTGTGTGTGTGTGTATACACAGTGATCATATTCATTCCCTTTCCCCATCTCCTCCAAGTTACTGCCTCTCACATACAAACTCAATATTTTTGCTCTTTCCCTCAAAAACAAACCAAAAACCATATAAAATACATAAAATCATGGAGTCTAGTTTGTGCTGGTCAATTACTCTTGAATGTGAGGTCTGCACAGGAGTGTGGTTGATAGATGCAGCAGTGTTACTCTATTGAAAAACTGATTTTCCCTCTCCCAGCAACTGCAAATAGCCTATTAGATATGGGTGAGGCTTTGTGTCCACTTCTCTTTCTTTGTGCGGGGATTTCTTCTCACATGAGCTTGTCAAGTTTATGCATGCTACCACAATCTCTGTAAGTTCATATGTGCCTTGTTGTGTCTGGATGATTGTTTCCTTGGAGTCATCTACCACCATTGGCTCTTATAATCTTTCTGCCTCCTTTTCTACATAGACCCCTGAAACTTCAGATAAAGGGTCTGGAGTTTTCCAAAGTCACTCAGTCTCTCTTTCTCTCTCTTCTTTGAACAATGTTTAGTTGTGGGTCCCTCTGTTAATTACCATTTAGTGCAATGGAAAGGTTTTTTTTGATGGAGGTTGAGTGATGCACTAATCTATAAGCTTAGCATTAGGTCATTAGGAGTTACTTTATTTTTTTTGTTCAGTTATCAGAATAATAGTTGTATGTTAACCCCCAAGGCCCATGACCTCTTAGATTGTCTCTTGGTAAACTTCTATCCTTAGATGCCATGTTTACCTTGTATTTTGAGTGGACAAATATTATGTAAGGAAATATTTAATAGTCTTTTAATCTTTGCCTCCATATTGTATATGATGTGCACATGTAATTGTTTTTAAAACCCAGCTACTATCAAGAGCAGATATCCCAATTTTCATTCTTGGTGTAGTGGACTTACATATCTCCACATATTGTCTGAATTTCTCTGATTTAAGAGGGTTCATACAATAAATAAAACAAATATAATTAATCATTATGCTAGTTAAAGGAAACTTTTTTGTTTGTTTTTCGAGACAGGGTTTCTCTGTAGCTTGGGAGCCTGTCCTAAAACTATCTATCGTAGACCAGACTGGCCTTAAACTCACAGAGATTCTCCTGACTCTGCCTCCTGAGTGCTGGGATTAAAGGTGTGCGCCACGACTGCCCAGCTAGGAAACCTTTTTCATTAACCTCTGAATTGAAATTACAAACAACCTCTAGTTACCAATTCAGACTTCTCTTGTAAGAAAATCAATAATATGATTGTCTCAGTAATGATGCTATTATAACAGTCCATATTTTGTATAAATAAGGAAATTAAAACTACCAAACTGTTTCTAGAATGCCTATTAACCATTGTAAAAGTGTATGTTGTTTGAAGGTTTATTTGAGATACAGTCTTAAATAGTCCAGGCTATCCTTGAACTTGCTATGTAGCTGAGGATGACCTGGATCTGCTTATCCTCTTTCTATATCTTCTAAGTCCTAAAATTAAATTCATGCACTGTCACACCCAATTTATGCAGTGCTGGACTTTAAACCCAGAGCCTTAAGTGTCCTAAGCAAACACTTTACCAAATAAGCTAAACGCTTAAGCTTATCTTCTTGATTTCATTTAAGACTGATGACAGATTTCAATCATTAAGGTGTAAGAGAAATGCTTAAGTCATTACAAAAAAAATACCCTATTGTGTGCATAAAATTCCCTTTATGTTATAGGTGTTTGCTTATTATGCATGTACAAAATACTGCATTTGCTACTTTGCATGAAATATTTAAATACTCTCTTTCCTCTTGGTATCATTTGATTAATAGTCTTTGGTTACTTTATCTAATAAAGGTCAGTACACTAGTAAAACTATACTTTTCATTATTATTGGCATTCATAAATACATTAAAATAATGAAGGAAATAAAATAATTGATGCTTAAGATGGATATTTAATATAATTAAAGAATAAGGACAAGTTGTCTTCAGATAGTAAGTTGTGCAAAATAAAGGATTGTTTTTCTATGGTGCACACAAGCATGAGGGGACAAAAGACATACTTAAAATGATATTAATTCTGAGTGAATTGAATAGAATGGATGAGGAGAACTGTACATCATTTCATAATCTCAAACAAAGCTAGAATTCTTTTAAAACAGAAATAGCACTTCTTTTGGATAAGCAAATTGAAACAGCAGCAGGGATCCACTTTACACTGGAATTAATTGAATTCGCATTTAAGCTTTAAGGCATTTCTTCTTATTTGATAAGAAAAGATTGGGGCCCAGCTTTTCTCAAATAAAGACTTCACTGGACACTGAATTATAAGAAATTATTAAACTGCCAATGTTAAGAATATACATACATATATATATACCTACATATATATATACCTACATATATATATATATATATATATATATATATATATATATAGAGAGAGAGAGAGAGAGAGAGAGAGAGAAACCAGCAACCATTTTCCTAATCAGCAGTTTTTTCACTCCGTGTCAGGTTCTACTCTTGTTTTTCTAACACCCCTCAAAGCAAGGAAGACTGTTGTGTCTTAAGTTACTGTTTTCATTTTGAATCTCTTTATATAGAGTAATGTTCCATATCATATGTCATTTAGCTTAGAACTTTATACTCTGTGAGTTTAGATTCAAATAAACCGAACAATTGGACAATGCAATAGACAGACTCTGGCAAACTGTATATTCAAATTAGGTTTTGGAAATCTACCTTACCCTTCCTCCTGTTTTCTGTGCCTTTAAAAAGCTGACAGCAACAATAGCTCAATTTCAGTCTTTGGTAAAAGTCATAATTGGCCAAAAATATTATCTGACATTTCATGTTCTATTTAAATAGCGGATTTTTTTGTTCCTTTAAAGTCAAAGTCTGTGGTTGGGAGATGGCTCAGTGGATACAGCGCCTGTCGTGCAAGCATGAGGACTGGAGGCCAGAGCTCCAGCACCCACACAAGTGCCAGGCCGACATGGCAGCCACATGTAATCCCAGTGTTTGGGAGGTGGAAACTGGGGATCCCTGGGGAAAGCTGGCTCAGGACCACAGCTGAGTATGAAGTTCTGGAAATCAGCAAACTCCAAGTTACACACACTCATGTGCAAACAAAAGCTGACATCCACAGTGTTTCTCAGGACCATCCTTACATAGATAGCCCTTAGATTTAGTTTTGCATGCTATTTCATGGCAACTATTAATAAAAGACATCAAGAAAGCTACCTTTTCATTTCATTTAAAAGCACAGGATCTTTGAATAGACCATAAGAACATTGTGTGTTTTATCAGATATGAAACAGTGCAGGAAAATGGATAAGTCTTTAAATTACTGGGTTCTAGTAATTAAAAGATATGAACAGTGCTTATAGTAATATCATATTTGTCATATTGTTTTAAAAGTTTATTTTAATCTGGAGTATGCTCTAGGTATGTTCTATGGTATGTTGATGTCTCTGATTCTGACAAAATGGTCTGAAATGGAAAATGGATGCCTGTGCCAAATATTTTCAGAAGTTCTCTAGGCAATTTTGTTTCAGTAGTTCCAATTAAAAGGGGAAAACCTATTTGTACATGAGTAGAAATACAAATTTTTGCCTTGTTGATCTGGGTTACCTCTTGAAAATATTACTTGGGCTTTGTTCATTGACTTCCTTGTAATTTGAAAGCATTAACTAGGAAAAGTCTTGTGTGCTTTAACTGTTTCTCTTAAAAACTGTCTTTTTAGGTCAAGTTCATGTTCTACCAAAGTTCATTTATTCAATGATTTCATTTTGTGTCAAAGTTTTTCTTGTTTATTTACTTTAGATTGTTATAAGAAGAGAAGGTCAAAAAGTACGCTTTCTCAGAACAGTTCTTATGTAAGTTATTGCCAGGTGACCATAATTCTTTGCATAAGCACTCATTATTTCTACCCACAGTTCTCCTTCAAACATAAATTTTTCTTTGAATAACAATTTTCATGCATGTTTTGGCTTCAGGCTTTAGGATGAATCGCTCTGCCTGGAGCAAGAGCATTGTCAAGGATGGAGCTGAGAATCCAAGGGAGCAGCTGAGTTCTTGCAGGACTCTGTCCCTAGGTCAGCTCTTAGTGAAACAATAACACAACAGAGAAGAGAAGTCTTTGAAAGACGTTAGAGTCAGAGATGAGCCTCCTTGTCCCACAACCTCATTTTCATTTCATCTTATTTTAATTTCTTTAATATGAACAATCAGGAAGCAATTTCTGTTGAACATGATGCCAATATATTTCAGAACAAACCTAAGATTGTAAAAGTGAAAGTTATGAGGCTCAAATTTTGTGTTGTACTTTATTAAAAGAACATTTGACTTGAGAGTTTTTTGCTCATAAATTTGGGAGCTATATGCTGAGGAATTTGGGAGTTTATAAAGTCACCATTTTTGAAAGAGGATCATAAAAAGATCAATACAAAGGTAATTTATCAATGGCTGATACACACTTTCATCTTTATGTTGAAGTCATTTACAATGGCTTCATTTGCACAGCAGCTGTGATGCACACAGCCCTCTTATTCCGGGCTCCAAGTGCATTTTCCCACTTTCTCTTACCCATACTGGAATCTGGGACTTGCAGAAGTTTAGCCAATCCCCATATTCATGTACATATAATAAGTGGTAGATTAAAGCCAGTTTGTTTCTTCAACTGAGAAATCCTATGAATGTTTAGAAAATCCCCATATTCATGTACATATAATAAGTGGTAGATTAAAGCCAGTTTGTTTCTTCAACTGAGAAATCCTATGAATGTTTAGAAAATAACTAAAAAACTGTTTAAAATAGGCATAGTTATACTAAACCAAGCCCAAAATGGTTTGAATGCACACACACACACACACACACACACACACACACACACACACACACACACCCTAGACAGGTCACAGTTAAGCACATCAGCTAGTTCTAGTAATCTATTGAATAGTTAAAATGACATGTGTAAGGTGGGTTTTCTTTACACTTAGTAAATCAACATTATATTTGACAACATAAAGAATAAAAGTTTACCAATGTCAACTAGTTACTAAATGAGTATGTCTAACAAAAGTCAGCAATCATTTCTTGTAATAAACCATAGATGATATGCTGTCCTCAAGATTCCACACAACCATGGCAACCATGGAAAAGACTGACCTTGTCAATTAATCTGTTCTAGACAGGGAGGGCTTACAGAGCTACTAAACTAATAGCTATCGATAGATTCTGGGAAAGAGGTAGTCATTGTATTCAGTTAAGCAAACCTATGGTCTTGCTTAAACTCAGTGGGATTCACACACACACAGACACTCCAGATACACACACACACACACACACACACACACACACACACACACTCCAGACACAAATACACACAAACACACACTACACACACACACACACACACACACACACACTCTGGACACACACACACAATATGAAAGAGAGTTTTTCAGAAAAATGAAGGAGGATATAGGGGCAATAGGGAGATGGAAAAAGGCAGAAAGTGAGAGTATACAAAATTTACATACATATAAACAGCAGGTTTAATTAATAAAAAGTGAAAATTATAGTTAAGATACAGGCATGGTTACATGCCACTTATCTACAAAGATATTAATGTTAAATATTTAAAAAATATTTGCACCCATGCAGTATTCATGTTTATGAGACCATTGGCTCTCTTATACAATTTTTCTTAAAATGAAAATTGATATTTGGAAAAGAGTTTGACAATTTTATTTAAAATATAGATGTCTTTCACTTAAGCTCTCTGTTTTTTCTTTTGCATTAATTGATAGAGTAAATGAATGAATGAATGAATGAATGAATGAGTGACTGCATGTGGAGGAAATGGGAGGTATGTGCATGCTATGGTACATGTGCAGGTCAGGAGTCGGTTTTCTACTTCTGCGTGGTTCCAGGCACTTGTCAGACTTGTTGGCAAGCTATGAAGTCATCTTTTCCTGTGGACTCATTTTGTCTGCCCCCCCCCAACTCAGTTCTTTGAATTAATTGTAAAGAACAAAATTGAAAACAAATTACTAATTATTACAACACTGCCATCAGGAGCAAGTCTGAGTATCAGTAAAGCAGTGGTTAATTTATGCCCTATATACAATGTTACATAGATTGCATTTAACTAGGAAAACTACATTAAAATTAACTGCAAAGTAATCATACCTGAAATTCTCTCTATTTTTGTTCAAAACAGTACATATAATATATCAGTTCTGGGTCAACACTTTTGAAAATGTAGGCGTTTGCTTCCTACACTTCTACATTCTGATATAGCTACTTTGTGAGATAGTTTAGTCATTTGAATTTTTAAATTTTAATTTTAATTATATTTAATACATGAATTCTATTATGTTGAAATGAGCATAAAAATGAAAATCACCAGATAATGCTCACATATAGGATTACTTGGTAGATCTATGCATTGCCTCAGCTTACTGAATTGAGACTATCAGATAGATATGAATCATATATAAAATGCTAGGTGATCTTTACAGACAAAAATCTTATGCAACTACTAGATTTGCTATATAACATTTTTCTTCCAAGAGCATTTATTTCTCTTGTTAGACACTGTTCTTAATTTCACAGGTTTGTTTTCAGTAAATTTATATATCTGGGGCTATTTTTTTATATTTAAAATCCATCTTCCTGTAGCCTCCATGTGTCAGTTTGGCATTTACTAGACATGCTTGTTGACTGTGATTCCTCCTTTGGACAAAAATAACATGACAGAGCACAGGGTTTGTCATTTTCACCTGCTCTTTAGTAGCATGGCTGGGCTCAGTTGCTTACTGAGGTGCTATGGTAATTCTCTTGGATTTGATTAGAAAATTTGTCTCAGAGGTTCCTTGTGAAGTAGGCGTCGGTAGCTCCTCAAACTAAATCTTACTTGTGTGTAAAAAGGAGGATCTTTTTCGCAGAGTCCAGGTATGCATCCTTTTATGGGCTTGAGCTTTGATTCTCTTGCCTCAGCTTCAACAGTGCTAAAATTTCAGGTGATTACAGTCATGTATCATCATGCCTGGCTAAATGGTTGGTTTTCATAGCTATCTCTAAGATGTGTTTTGGATGAGGCAGTGGCATAGATTACTACCCTGCAAACTGAAATTCTACCTAGCTTCTGGGTTTGCAGAGTAAGGAGTGTTCCTGTGCAGAAATCTCTGGACTGTACCAGGATGTGTCCCCAGAAAATTCATAAACTACAGATGATGTATATTTGGAATTGTTGGTCTGTATTCTTTCTTTCTTGATTCTTTTCATTTTATTTCTATATCTATTTATTTCTTTATTTTTGGTTTTTCAAGACAGGGTTTCTCTGTGTGGCAGCCCTAGCTGCCCTGGAACTAGCTCTGTAGACCAGCCTCTTTCTTGATTTTATGACTGAAAAATACTTTAGGAGAACAAAGAAATTTGAAATCAAGAGAATGATTTGATGCAGTTTCTTGCTTCAACATTAGAGATTTTATAATTCTTTTGTAGTTCCTTATATATGTATGTATACATGTTGTTTTTATTTATTTGATTATATTATATGAAGAGAATAAAATTGTTTTTAATTATTTCTTTGTTCACCTTCCTGTTAGGCTGAAACATCTGGGGAAAATAACAAAAGAAAAAACATAAGAAACACATTCAGATGTAGACCACATGAGTTTATTATCATAGAAAGTTCATAAAAAACAAAACCTGAAGCCATAATATGTATGTAAAGATGTAAAGACATCTAAGCATAGATCCTTTATCAACAAAATCACAGTGTGTACTTAAAATAAGTAGTAGATGGCAACACAAACTTTGGGCACACAAAACATAACATTAACCTGAGACCTAAAGGGTCGTCTGTGACCATCAGCTGAGACCAGTGATTGGGTGATTGCCTCCAGGTTCTAAATATGGTTAAATCTCACATTTCAGAGAGGTTTACAGCAAATGTTCAGCTTTATAAAGCTTGCCAATGTTCTTTCTGAAAATCAATATTATTGATCTTCAACACATTTTACAAGAAAACAGGATCATTTCACCACTGCATGTCTAAGTAAAATTGATTGGTAATATTATGTAAAACATACATTGGTACAAACTCCCTTTTAAACATTAACTACATATTTTTTTTCAAAAAAATCAGATTTCTTTTATGTCCTATCCATGGGGATTTAAGCAAGTCTGAATAAATTTTTGAGTCTTCTAGCAAATCTATTAATAGAACATATATTTCTGAAAGTAAAATATGTAATTTGAATTTTGAACCTATAAGTTAACAAACTGAACATTTATTGAGGGTTTACATCATGTCAAGCTCTGTTGATGACTTTAAATATTTAAGAGTGATACGTGCACATGCCATTGTTCTCATGATTCTTTTTTTTCATTAATAAAATTTTATTCAACCTTATTATTGGATGTATAAATTAAAACAGCAAATGAGACAGGATTTTTGCCAGTTAGAGTCACAAGACAGAAGATGAAGTGGCAAGTTGGTTTAGTGCCAACAATACTCAAAGTCTCATCCAGCTCTGTCAGAATTTGAAGCATACTTCCCTAGAAAAGCTGCTACGTATAAAGTCAAGCAAAGCACAAAACAGCATTTTAGGAGTACTGTGTATGATAGAAGCAATCAGAGAATGCAGTCCAAATGGCTTTAAAGGGATGACTGAATACATTATACATACAGTATGAAATGTACACTATGAATGCAATATAGGCAGTGAATGGCATATTGTTCTCATGATTCTTAAATATTAGTAATGAACTTATCTGTGCTCACTGAAAGAGATGGTAGATGTAAATACAATGGA
The DNA here is from genome assembly GCA_004026605.1 of Ondatra zibethicus. Lineage (NCBI taxonomy): Eukaryota > Metazoa > Chordata > Mammalia > Rodentia > Cricetidae > Ondatra > Ondatra zibethicus. The sequence continues at coordinate 51,357 of PVIU01007539.1, forward strand.
ATATAGGAAGATTTGAATGGAATCGGTTTTCACAGTAACACAATTTGAGATAGAAAGGGAAAACAATGCTTATTTTCTTTACTTTACTGAAAGTCTACCACATATAATGTTGGAGGGAGGTGAGAGTCTTTATGGCTACCTTGGGGAGAAATGTTGGTTGTCTAAAACTGATCTGACTGGGTTAAGAAGAAATTTTTTAAATATTGAAGATACTGAAAAAGAAATTCTGTTATTGTGTGTCCACCCCCTTTCTCTGTCTCTTTGCGTGTCTGTCTATCTTTGTCTATCTTGCTAAGGCACACACACTTACACACACAATCCCAACAATTCAAAAGGAGACAATACTCATTTTCAGGGTGGTTTATTACCAATCCCAAAATGAAATAAACACCAGTAAAAAAAAAAAAACTTGGAGGCTTTCTTGCATTGAAATGATAAGAGTCTTAATATGATTTATCATAAATGATTTTCAGTGAAATAAATTTTTAATAATTTTCAAAACTTTTTATTTTGCTTACAAAGATCTATGTTCCTTCATAGATATATTTTCTCCCTATCAAATTTTCCTTAAATATGTTTAAATATTTTATTTCTAATTCATACATGGATTTGTAAACTAATATGAATTCTTTCTTTGAAATGATCCATATTTATTTTGTCTTGTTGAAGAAAGCTAATGAACATGTCATAACAAACAAGTAAAGGGCTCTTGGAAATCCAATATGCATCATAGTTTTGGTGGTTAAACTGTGAAATATCATATCCACTCACTTATCCCAAACGGCATTATCTCAGTGTCTTTTCTATTGTGACAAATTTCAGTGTCAAGAGAAACTTAAAGAATGAACCTATTCTGACTCCAATTCCAGAGTGCAGTTTGTCAAGGTGTGGTAGTCATGACCTAAGGGGCTGTGGCAGTGAGTACATTACATCTGCGTTCAAGAAACAGAGAATGTCTCAATTTGTCTTTCTTTGTTTGTTTGTTTACAGTCCAAGACAGCAGCTTAGGGGATAGTGTTCAAGTCTATATAGACTGGGCAGAATTATTTGCCTCGATTAACTTAGTAAAAATAACTAGAACCAATGCCAAAGGTCTAGCTCCCAGGTTGTTCTATACTCACCAAATTGACTGTTGAGTTAACCATCACAGTTCCAGCCTTTGACAATGTAACACCCAGCACATTACTTTAAATTGTCACCTTCTACCTTTTATCCATAAAATTCTCATGTTAATTTTATAATACAAAATAAATTCTAAGGACAGAGAGGGCTGGAGGAAACAAGCTCCACCGGGAGCAGAAGCCAGGAGCAAATCCAGCCCTGGGAGCCAACCCAGTCCTGGGACACTGGTAGACCAGGATTGAGCCAACGACCTGACTCAGAGTCTGTGATCTCCACCAGAACCGGAGTGGGACTGAACCAATTACCTTCTCATGTAGACCCATTTCAAAAGTCATAACTGCTATGAGTTCATGATATAGTGACTGTGTTATGCTCAGAAGACAGCAATCAGTAGCCTCTCTCCCTGTCCATTCTTTCCTCCTCTTCTGAGATATTCCCAATCATAAATTCCTTCCTGCTGAAATCCAATGAAAGAGAAGTTAATTGCCTCCACAATAGTCTTCAGAATATTTCTTAAATTTAAATTCCACTTTATTTCCCTCAAAAATTAAAAACAAAAGCATATATGCAAAAGAGTCATGAAGTTCGTAAGGACTTGGCATCTGATGGGGGAAAAACTATTAACCAATCACATCAAGTTGGGGTGTGGCCACTTGGACCCCAGGTAGAAAATCGAGAGAACATAGGTGTGCTCTCTCTCCATGCAGTGTCCGCCAACGGATAGGACTTCTGCGTGAATAGCGTGAGTTTCCCCCCTTTTCATTCATTAAAAATACCAGTTCCTATTGAGCTGGCTTGGTTATTGATTTGTACTAACTTAGTACTTCTTCAGCATATATCATGATCAGACAAAAACATCATTTGGACATCTGTGTATCAAAATATTTTAGTATTGTGTCTACATTGGTACTTTGAAAAACAATCTGATAATACCATGCCTGCTTGGATAAGTACAAAAAGGTCTGTGGATTGTCTATTCCCATTTTTCACATTGGCCCAAGTGAATGTGAGGACATTACCTCTGAGTTTCCCAGGCCAGTAGAATTTGGTCTTCAATGTCTGTAGTTTCTTCTAGAAGCACTACCCAAAATATTTGGCAAAGTTTTATTTAATCCACTTACACAGAATTGAGCAGAATTTGTGACCATCATCCAATGTCATCTCATTTTCAAACCCACTCTTTTGCCTTATAAAATAGCATTTATAGATCTCATATATTAAGATATGTTTTCTTTGTGTGCATTATCTATCCTACCATATGGTTCAATGGAACACTTTCATGCTTACCATTAGGTATTTAATTCTAAGAAAGCTTTCTCTGATATCACAGAAATGTCCTCAGTTCCCCTTTAATCTTATAGATTTTCCTCCATGTAAGGGATAAGAGACCTGCTCCTGCCCCACCCAGTGTTCCAAAGGTGAAATACTTCTCAGGAGCGAAAGAGGGGGTTCAAATATTTCTCCAGTAACTTCACATACATTCGAGGGCCATGCTCTTTATTTTTCTGTTTTTTACTGCTCTCTATTGTTCTGTTTCTACTCTAATAACCCTGTCCTACTTCTAATTCCTCCTAGCTTCTTCTTCCAACTTCTTATTTTTCTCCTTCTTCATTTTCCTACATCCTTATTTTTTTTACATTTTTATCCTTTTACATTTCTACTAATCTCTGCCTGTTTCTCCATACAGCTACAAATTATTTAGCCTAGTCTCTCAAAATCTCTGATGTGTTGACCCCTGAAGTACTCACTGAGCCGTCACTGCATAGTTCTACAGTCCATAGCACCTCCAGTGCAGACCAGTTCTTCTTTTTGAGTTCAGCAATAGAAAGACCTGATGCTTGACCTTTTTTTTAATCCAGGGCTTTATCTATTAATTCTTCTAGCTCATTAAACAAGGGAATTGAACCAAAGACCCAGAGGGGGCTAACTCATAAAATATGGAAATGCTTATTAAAGGAATGACTAGATAGCAGAATCCTCAAATGCAGACAATTATCTGAATGAAAAATACTTTTCCTGTCTCTGTAAGAAATTAAACTTCAATGACCTAGTGTGCCAATCTTGTTTCAGACTTATGAAAACTTCTTGTATGTGAATATGTCTTCAAACTGCATGGTACTTTATTAACCTACATTTCTGCAATATTAAATACTCATGAAAATACTCTAGACATTGCAATCCATATAATACCCTCTAACTCCCTCTAAAGAAAACTAGTCAGTAACAATATGTATATATGTGTGTGTATGCATATATATGTATATATACTGTACATCTAACACTTCTCTAGGTCTCTGAAATCTATCATTTAATTCAATTGTCACAATTTCTATGAGGCATAATAATGTCTCCTTGTAGCATGATTAATAAAATTCAAAGTCAGATATTGGGGTTCAACCTGACAATCCAAAAAGCAAAACACCCAGCCACTGTCTCTTACCTCTATCTCAGTCTGAAATGATGATCCTGCCTCCAGGAATCTCAGAATGAGACTGTGTCTGAGAACTATCTCTTTCCATCTTGTATTTCTCTCTAGGGGTGGGATTAAAGGCATGCAATACTACCATCCGGTTTCTATGGCAAACTAGTGTGGCTACTGGTATTAAAGATGTGTGTCACCACTGCCTGGTCTGTAAGGCTGACCAATAGGGCTGCTTTACTCTCTTATTTTCAGGCAAGCTTTACTTATTAAAATACACGTAAAATATCATTTCAGTACATATCACCTCAAGATGTCTACATTGTGATTTCTAAGGTCTATGACTATATCACCTTATATTATAAAAGAAATATAAAAGAATCCATCATCAATCTAAGGACGCTGAGATGAATTCAACTTGAAATTCCCAGTAGATCAAATGTAATCATAAGAATTGTTAACAATAAAGAACCATAGGATGAAGTCAGAATAATGCATTACCATTGCTGACATTGCTGGTACTGGAGCACCTAAGTACAAGCAGTCTACATAAGTTGGAAAACTGATAGGCTTAATTCTTCCCCTCAAGTCTCCAAAAGAAAATATACATGTGCCAGAAACCTGGCTTTACCCAGAAGGACCCTCATTAGACTTCAGGATTTCAAAGGTGCAAAACAAACGTGTTGTTTCACGTCCCAAACTAGAGATAGATACAGATGGTAACTCTCACCTGAGTGAAAATAAGGATGAGTAGTGTCACATCGTATTAGTGACCTGCTTAGTGTAAAACAGTCAAGTGGTAGATGAGGAATCTAGGTAAGGCAATCTATTCATACATATATTTTTTAAATTTCCTTACCTACCTATGAAGAATAATCAAATTTGTCTCTAGATGGAAGCATTTGCTACACTTATGAAATTTTGGTTCACCAGGAACCTGCAACCTCAGTGTACTTGGTAGATATTAGAAATTCCCTCCTAGTTGATGCTACTGACCAGATTCTCTGCTTCTTTCCCCTTTTCCATCATTCATCACAATGGTTCTCACTGCTGCCCCCATCCTCCAACCCTTGGATAACTTCAGAACCTCTTAAAAGAAGATGGCAAAAGTGGATAAAGGAAATAATACCATGATACTGTAGTTCTATATAGCTACATTTGTGGTATCTTGGGTTACTGTGATAACCCTTGCTTCATTTCAAACACAGTAACTCTATTTGGAAAGCAGATACTGCTCTCTGTGATATAAAGTTTATGTAAGAGAATTATTGACTAAGGAGTCTCACAAGTTTGTCTAATGTTTCCTAGGGAGAAAGTAGGGAGCAGCCGATAGTTTGTATCCAGTGTCACTGTGGCATGAGGACAAACAGGATTGTAAAGTTACCTATGCTTGATTCTAAAGTGCAGTATTTGTTAGCTTAAAAATCCCAGAAACTTCTATTCCCATGTGAAGTTCATTTAAATCTTTAAAAGAACAGCTAGAGATGGGCAAAGTGCTCATCTCATATATTTGTTCTGAGAATTAAAGGTGATAGTGGAATAAATATTCATCTCTTGATAGAAGTTAAATGAGTACTAATAACTATTTCAGTCATTATTGAATTTAGGGTAAAGTTGGTTTACTTTGCATTTCAGATAGTGACATTCTGCCAAAGAAGTTATTTTTGAAATCGTTTCATCCCCAATAGATCCAGAAACTGTGGGTTCATTTCTCTGTAATTTCAGTTAATATGTTCAATCATTACTGAAATTAAGGGGAGATTTCTAGGTCTAACAAGAATAAGGTTTAAATGTTACACCATTCTGAGTAGCATGATGAGAGGTCATGCCTGCCATTCAAGGATGTATTAAGATCATCCTTTGTGCAATGGCTCACCCTACATATACTACATGTTTTTCTCAATTAGAAGTCATTTAGATATCAGATATACCACTGAGCTACCACAGTGCTGTTCATGTAGTCCTTATTTTACTTAATTATGAAAAAGCAAAAAATAGTAATGCTAGTAATTCAGATATGCCAGAGGGAAGCCATAAAGTACTTTATTGAGTGAAAAGAGTAAAAATAAAAGATAATATTGCATGCTGAGGTTGCTAAGATGTATAGTGGAATGAACCTTCTATTGACAAAAATTAGGAATAAGTACAAAGAAATTCATGCTGACCTTGATATGAAAGATATGGCCACAGAGGGTAATATGAATTTAAATATGAAATATTTTGCATTATAGAATCTAGTACTATCAGAATGTTCAAGTATCCACTGCTGATTTCAAAATGTATTCATACAGGTAAAAAGAAACAGTGATACTAAATTTAGATTTGGGTCATCAATTTCTCTAATAAACCATGGGATTATTTGAAAGATGATGCTGAAAATGGACTTTAAGTTGGGTGAATTCTTATGTGTTCTTCAGCTATAAAGCAAATGTTTTGAGGATTTTCCTGTTGCTGACTGGCTTGTGCATTCTTCAAGGAAGCAAAATAAAAGTAATTCACCTCCCTTTAATCACTGTAAAAATTCCTCTCAGGAACTCACTAATTGTGATTATGTAGTTTTTTATTCTTTCTTTCTTTCTTTCTTTCTTTCTTTCTTTCTTTCTTTCTTTTTTTCTTTTGATTTTTTCGAGGCAAGGTTTCTCCATAGCTTTGGAGTCTGTCCTGGAACTAGCTCTTGTAGACCAGGCTGGTCTCGAACTCACAGATACCTGCCTGCCTCTGTCTCCCAAGTGCTGGGATTAAAGGTGTGCACCAGTACCACCCAGCTACTTTTTTTGTTCTTTCTTGTGTGGTAGTAGGTGTTTCTTTGTAAATTAGATATCCAAAATCTGTGTGGCACCTTAGCATACTGCATGGGACTGGTTTCACCAAATTGTCCCTGACATTCCTTCTGCTCACTGACACCAGTGCTTCCTTCTTTAAGACATGAGAGTGTGAGGCTGGCTATGAGCTAGCTAATTCCTTTTCCATTTTGCCTTCTTTGTACTTCCAAAATGACTTTAGGTTAATTATAGTATCATTCTTCAATTCTAGAGTTGTTTCCCTGGATATCAATACATATAAGCATGAGATTCATCTCCCAGCCTGGGGATAAACAGAAAATCTCTGAATTGGAAACAATGGGAACCTAGCATACAAATAGTGAGAGACAGAGCCCACAAATGTGTTCCTTGTGTTGTAGGAGGCCGCTTGTTGGATTCCTGCTGCCCAGCCCCAAAATAACCACACAGAAACTGTGTTAATTAAATCACTGTTTGGCCCATTAGCTCTAGCTTCTTATTGGCTAACTCTTACATATTAATTTAATCCATTTCTATTAATCTGTGTATCACCACATGGCTGTGGCTCACCGGCTAAAGTTCCAGTGTCTGTCTCGGGGGGGGCGGGGCTACATGCCTTCCCTCTGATTCTGTCTTTCTTCTACCTTGCTCTAGGTCAAGCCAGTTTCTTTATTCATTAACCAATAAAAGCAACTCATAGACAGAATGACCTCTCACATCATATTATTATTTGAGATTATAATGTAATTATATCATTTCCCCATTCCCTTCTTTCCCTCCATCCCATATTACCTCTCCTTTCTCTGCTTCAAATTAATGGCCTCTTTTTATTAATTATTCTTATATTGATATGTCTTTTGAAAGTGTCAGAATTTCATGCATATGTAAGATCTCTCTCTATATATATGATATATGTATATGAGAAATGTGTGTTTTATTTGTAATATATAGGCTATGGATTTGAATGAGTTATCCTTATGATGTGAGAAAGAGATGCTCAATTTTATAATTTGGAAATGAAAGTACAATCTATATGTTGATGCTCTCTCTTTTTTTAAATGAAAATAGATTGGTCTTTCTATCTTCCCTAACAATTTCCCCTTCCTTCATTCTTCCTATCTCCCCCACACAATAACTCCTCTCCCCTAGATTCACTCCCCCTCTATTACAAGCCTTTAAGAGAAGACAGACAAATAGGACAAAACAATATAAACAAGATTAAAATGAAAGCCCTCATCTCAAGGCTGGAAAAGCAACCCAACAGGAAGAAAAGAGTCTTAAGAACAGGCAAAAGAATCATAGGAACACCTGCTCTCTCTGTTAGGAGTCCCACAGAAACACCAAGATAACAGTCATAATATCTACTCAGAGGACCTAATGCACACCAGTCCCATTTAGGTCTCTTCCTTGACATTTCAGTCTCTTAGTTAATTCAGTGGCTATGTGTAAATGGAGACTGTTCTTTCATTTCCTGGCCACTCCAGACCTGAATAATCACACAAAAACTATATTAGTTACAACACTGTCCAATGGGTCAGGCATAGTCCTAGATAGCTCTCACGTCTTAAATTAACCTGTTTCTATTACTTTATTTTCTCCCACAAGGCTTGTGGTTTGTTACCTCATATCTTGCTTCTTGGGAGGCTACATGGCATATGTCTGACTCCTTCTTCCCCCATGCATTCAGTTCAGTTTTCCTACCTAGCTATATTCTGCCCTGCCATAGGCCAAAGCAGCTTCTTTATTGACCAAAGATAATAAAATACATTTATAGCATACAGAGGGGAGTCCCACATCATGTTCTCCTGATGTGTTGATATTTTTAAAATATGTTAGATTTCCCATGTACTCTCTAAATCAAATCTATAATATTATGTGTATCCTGTTATTTTAAAGTCATTTGAAGGGAGCTTATCATAGTATAGCTCTATATTGATGTGTTTCATTCAATGACACTAAAACAAGAGTCAAAAAGGAATCTCTTTGTCTTGCCATCTTGGTCACATATATAAAATAAATGCTTTAGCTTCATTGAGTCTAGGAGAATCACATTTACTAATTCACCTTTATGATTAAGTTATTTTCTATTAATGGTCCTAGGATCATCGACAGTTAGAGCTTTGTGGAAAAGCATAGGTGGAAAAGCATTAGTTTTACTTGTTTGTATTGTTTGAGGCAGAGTCTCCTGAAGCCTAGGCTAGCCTTCAACTCACTGTATAACTTAGGATGATCTTGAATTCCTCATCCTCCTGCCTCTACTACCTACTAGTATTGCAGGCATGTACCATGAATCCCAGTAACTCAATAGTTTTTTTGTTAAATTTTTTTATATAAACAACAGGAATGTTTTGAATAATGATTATTAATACATAAATTCATATGTATTTTCACATATAGTTTATAAATAGATTCTTCTAGAGATAAAAAGTATTTTTAAACACTTGTAAGAGTATTTTAGAAAATAAATCATAGACAGCTTCAGAGGAAATATAATATATTTTAAAACATAATCTATTCCAAAATGCTGTGTGATTAAAACCATAGGAGGGTGACATGTCACCATAGTCCTTACATTTATGAAGATAGTCATCTGACTACTCCTCAGTGTTTTCATCTAGTGAGCTTCTGAAGACAGAGCATGTGTAACTAAAAGAAAAGCTCATATATGAAGAAAAGCTAGTCATATATGAATCCTACATTAAAAATCTAACACCTAATAGCTGGAGAAATGACCCAGTATTTAAGAGCATTTGCTGTTCTTCCAGAGAACCTGGGTTCACTTCAAAGCACCCACATGGCAGTTCACAACTCCTTGAAATTCCAGTTCTAGAGCACCTGACATCCTCACACAGACATACATGCAAGAGAAACAACAATACACATAAAATAATAAATAAAATAATCTTTAAAATTAAAAGAAATAACACCTATATTTTAGCCATCAACTCTTTATAAGTTAATGTTTAAAATGTGGATTCTTATTTTGATTTTATTACATACAGACACAACACTTGAAATTTCATTGCCTTTTACTAGAGGTTGTTATTTTGTTAAGAATGGAAATCACCATATAAATATGCTATTTACTACTTTCTAATAGTATTTATTGTTTTACTAGATATTCATAATACTAGACAACTCCTGCATCTGTGACAACAATAGAGAAAAGTGGTTATTACAAAGCTAAGTACTTTGAAGTGCTACATATCATAATATCTGGGGCATGAATTTTGCTCTTCACCTGCCAATAAGACTCTCGCTAAATTAAACTCATATATATTCTGGGAACATTTTTAGATATTTCTGATACTATAAATTTTTGTATGTATTTTTAACTGTAGACTAAATCTAGAATAATTTAAGAAATATTATGTAAATTTCCAAATGTACTTATTTACATCAAATTATGCATACTGATACAGCTCAAACTACCAATGATTAGAGGTGGTATATATAAACATGAGACAGCCCTATTTATTTTCTTTTGAAACAAATACACCATATTTGTTGTTATTTCAATATTATATATATTGCATTTTATAAAAAATAAAAACCCTTCATATGGATTATGGGAACCTTGAGGTGTCTTGAGTATCAATTATCTAGGAAAGGCTTTGGATTTAGGTTGGAAACCTAGCTCATTGGTTATCTGATTATGGTCTGATCAAGCAAAATTTGTTTCATGTCAATGTGGATTTTTAATGATTAAACTGGGACAAATGGAGCAAATTGGATCTAGCCTACTAAATTCTTATATGGTGATTTTCAGGACAAAGCTTCCTCATTGGATATTCTCAGAAGACAGGGAGAATTTAGAGATTACTGAATATTAAATTATTAGAACCCTGGGAAAATGGAAAATGTGAGCTGAGAGATGCGTGTTCTCATGTCTTCTGTCTTATGTGCCAATATAATTGTGTATTTTAATGAAAGAGAATGGAAGTATCTAAAAATGATGGGCTTATATATTTGTTTAACTGGATTATGACTTGGAAAATAGTATGTATATTATAATTTTTATTTAAAAAGGGCTGGAGATTTGGCTCAGTGGTTTAGAACACTGTTGTTCTTGCAAAGGGCTCAGGTTTGGCTCCTATAACCTCACAGTGGCTAACAACCTCCCATAACTGAGGCTCCTGTTTCAGATCCTACAGACTCAGGGCTTAGTCACACAGGATTGCTCCCAATTCAGGTGTTAAAGGAAAGGTCTCCAGAGTTTTTGAACAACTGTCTAATAAGTGTGGGTCCCCATGCGTCTCCTGTTCAGTTCTATTTTTGAGTAGCTGACAGAACTCAAAAATTTCTATTTTTTACTGATGACTTAGTATTAATAATATTTAAGAAATGCAAATGAACATCCTAGTGAAGATGTATACACAAACATACGTGTCTGTCAGCAGTCCGCAGAAGGAGTTTGTCTCTGTGGAGTTGAGTGGCACTTCCCTACAGTGTATGTATGTAATCAGCAACCTCTAAACTTACCACACCATGCCATTTGTGTTTTATGGAGCAGTCTGAATAAACTGACTGATAAAATCAGTGACCCATAATCAACATAACATTCTCTCTCCTCTCGTTAGAGATTGGGGTGATGCTGGAAGCTATAACTATTTATCACATGGTTCATTCCCATAGTAACCAACCCCACTCAAAGATTATCAAATATCTCCCCAAGTCAGTCATTTTAGTTACGTACACAAAATTCGACACATATCTTTGGGAACTCAAAGCATTTAGGATCTATATACAAAGAAACTGAAACTAAAACCAAATATATTTTTTATTGTAAATCACAAAACTAAAATTATTTATATGATTTTAATATCAAGCATTAATTTACTGTAAAATAATATGGCGTTAATGATATGAGATAAAAGTAGAGAAAGGATGAAGGAGTCAACCAGAAGGAAATTGGTTAAAGAAACTCAAACATGAGATTAGCAAGGATTGCTCTAAGGAGGTCAGAGAAAAACAAGCATAAATCCAGTGACTCATGTGCAGACTGTCAAAAGCAGAGTAAATATGAATTTAAGAGGATCTGAAAAAGAGACTCAGAAGAGTTGAGATAATTCAAAAGGAAAATGCGATCTTGATGATAAAGAAATGAAGTGTGAAAAGATTAATCTAGGATTCAAGAAAAACTCTCAAAAATTAAGCTTTAAATACTTTGTGCAAATAATACAAAAAAATTTACCAGCAAATTCGCACTGAAAAGGATAGTATAAAAATTCTTCAAGGTCAAAGAAAATTACTAACAAATGAAGTCCAAAATGGGAGCAAGGTATACAAAAACAGTAAAGGGCCAATGTAGGCAAATGTGTGCGTAATATCATACAGATTATGTAAACCTGAAATTAATAATGCCTGCTGGGATTTGTGACTTACATATATATATTCAAATTTGTTCATTTATAAATTAGCATACACTTTAGACTCTTCTCATGAATTTCACCAAAATCACACTTACCAGAGAAAAGTAGCAACCTTTTGGAGAAAGTTTTTTTGTTCTTTGTTTTTCGAGACAGAGTTTCTCTGTACCTTTGGATCCTGTCCTGAAACTAGCTCAGGTTGGCCTTGAACTCGCAGAGATCTACCTGCCTCTGCCTCCCAAGTGCTAGGATTAAAGCCATGCACCACCACCACCCAGCTGGAGAAAGTTTATAAGGAGTAGTGTTTTGTAGAAAATTTGATATAAATATATGGTATGGATATATTTGTTATAGATAGGAGAAACAAAGAAGTGAACAATAACATGAACAACTTCTTTTGAACAATCTGTCAGTTCCTCAAATAATTAAATGTAAAATTGCCATCAGATGCAGTTTTTCTACTCCTAGGCATTTTCCCAAGAGAACATCAAACATATGTCCATACATACAAAATAATTGTATATAAGTATTTAGAATAGCTTTGTTTATAATCACCAAAAGGTAGAAACAAACCAAATGTCCATCAAGAGATGAATGGATAAGTATAATGTAAGATTTATATACAGTGGAGTATTATTGAGCAATTAAGAAGAATTGGAATACCAAGGCAAGTTGCAACAGTGTAACCTGGAAACATTAAGCTAAGTGAAATATTAAGCAGCCAATTGCAAAGATTACTCATTTTATTATTCTACTCATGCTAATGCTCAGAGCTGGGAATTCTGATAGAGAGGAAATGGACTGGTGGTTGCTTAAGGGTAGGAAGAGGGGATGGGGGTTTAGCTGAAATATGTAAGGCTTCCAATCTGAGTCCAAAGTTGATTGTTACAATGATTATGCATATCTTATAGCATTAAAAAATATGAATTCTAAGTGGGAGAGTCTATTGAATATGCATTTATATAAAAGCTGTTCAAAAAAGCCAAATGAGTGAAAAACCCATATAAGACAAAATAATAGACAAGCCATATTGATATCCATTTATAACAAAAGTTATGACTAAAAATAACTATTTTCCTTGATAAAATCTAAATGCTGAAACATAACCACTATGTCCTGTGAACGAAGCACTCAATGCTTTCTTTTGAGATAGGAAAAGGGCCAAATTTTCCTAATGCTATCACTTTTATTCAGTTATATACTATGTGTGAAAGAAATTAAAAAATAAGATTATATAGATTATCACCAGAAATAAGGCTGTTCCTGCTTACAGATGATGCTATTTTTTAACATAGAAAATTAAGGCCAATTTTAAAAACATTGCACTAGAATTAATAAATAAATCAAAGAATGTTGCTAATTGGATTTTATGACACAAACTCATCTATTTCTTATTTAAAATCAGTAAAGGAATATATACTAAACATTTTAAAATCTCAATCCAATATTTAGCAACTGCACCAAATATATGGACATAGATTTCACTATAATAGTCAAAATCTTAATATGGAATATTTAAAATCCATCAAATAAAATATTGAAAAAGTTCCATATATGTATAGGGATGGATATACTCTGGCCACTAATGGAAGGCTCAACATTATGAGATGGGGCGCTTCCTCAAAATGAACCAAAGACTCATTAGTAGCTATGTGGAAATTCTAGTGGAATTTATCATTCAGAATTCACAAACTGATTATAAAATTTATTGGAAAGAAGTCAGAGCCTGGAGAATATGTGCTGAATAACCTAGGAAACAGGTGAACATAGCCCTTGATGGTAGAGGTCAAATGTGTGATACCTTTAGCACTGGCTTCAACCTTCCTAATTCTGTGTTCCTTTAATGCAGTTTCCCATGTTGTGGATTCCCCAATCATAAAATTATTTCATTGCAACTTCAGAACTGTAATTTTTCTACTGTTATGAGTCATAATGTACATATCTGGTATGTGACCCCTGCCCTCAAGTTGAGAACAATTACTTTAGGGAGAGAAGACTAGGATGGGGTATAAGTGGATAAAATACTAAAAAATGTTTTTATTGATATATCTGTGTGTGCACAGTAGTCATAGCTGTAAACTTCATGTGACTAAATGTTAATGTATGCCAAATTAGGTCTCCATAGAACAGAAATGGTGTAAACACCCACTGAAAACACCCTCTATATTCTTTCCCACGGTCACGTTTCCATTGTTGTAGATACTTTATAATAACTAGATTGCTTGATATGTTTATGAGAAACATTTTGTGCAAACACCAGTGTTTTCCCATTTCAAATTTAGCTTTTCTTCTTAAATGTCTGTTATAAATTGACTACACTTGCACAACTCAGGGTCACAAACTGGCTGTGAGGCTAAGAATTGCCCTTGGACATGGCATTTTCAGTTTAATTGTATAGTTTTCACTTTATTATTTTCATTTATTTCCTAAATTATTAACAATACAATAGAATCACATGGGATTAAAACATTGACCACTGATATTACATAAAAAGAAAGGTAGCACTAAGTGATGTGCACTGAAAATGTGAATCTTTCTCATTTTCTTACATGATCTCATCAAATAATATAACATCTTTCATTGATATAATGTGTTTTGTCAAGCTTCAGCAAGTACAATTAATATATTGTTGCTGCTGTCTCTCTGATATTTATGCCCTTTGGAGCCAATGAGCAGCATCCACCAGAATGTCTCTCAGTAACATATACCAGTGTGATTAATTCTCATTTTTTCACCTGTCACCCAAGAAACATCTAGGAAAAACTGATTTGCCCAAAGCTTAAGGTTTTGTTAATATAAACTATAGATATGAAGTTGAGGCTCAGGTACTACACGTTTGTTCTAATTATACAGCCTGAGTACCTGTCACTCATGTTTGAGAGACCAAAAGAGAATGTAGAGACATGAGATATTAAAGCCTTGAGATGGACAATGAAGATAGGTTTTCTCTCTCATACTCAGTCCTGTAGTTCATATATCATTTGTCTTTGTAATCCTAACATTCACATAAGAATGAATATCAGGCTGTATGTGAAAAAGATTACATTAATTTATTCACAGATAGAGAAGCAAAAAAATTGTTGCTGGCTTATTTTGAATAAAACATAAAAGATTTAATTTCAAGTCCTAGTTTCAAGTTGAGATTATGTCAGGTCTGGGAAGATGGCTCAGTTGGTAAATTGCTCACAGCCTGTGTAAATAATCCTGGAATGATGGTGTGCTTTTGTTATCCAACTTCTGGGGACACTAAAACAGCCACGGGAAACCCAAACCAACCAGCATAGCCTAATTGAAGAATTCCGGTGTCAGTGAGACACTCTTCCTCAGACCTCCACTTGCACTTGCATGTGCAAACATATGAACACTACCCTCACACTCAGACATGCACACATGTGCATGTGCACACACATGGGGGAGAATGTATATCATATTATTGGTTTTATGTTCACTCACAATCCTGGATGATTTTAAATTATCTATAGGTATAAAATAAATATTAAAGAAGCTGTTTCTTTGCGGAAACATGAGTCTCTTCCATGTGCATCCAGCAGGGGACCTTATTTTAATGAAAGATGACTCGTGGTGACTCCTGGGGATCATAGTGGTGCTATGAGAACCCACACCAGCACCTGGACTTTTGCATTGAGTCTGTTCTATTTTTCATAAGAGAAATAATTGGTTTATGAAGGAAACGGTCTTGTCTGCTTCTGTCTCATCTTGATCCCTCTTCTCACATTTTTTGGGGAATCCCACTCACCTGCGTGTGCACATGTAAAGGTCAGAGATAACCAGTGTCTGTGTTTATCCATTTGCATCTTATGGTATAGGAGGTTCTTCTGTCTTTGCGTTGCTTTCATTGGTGAGTAAAGAAAACTGCCTTGACCTTTTGATAGGACAAAAATTAGGTAGGTGGAGTAGACAGAATGGAATGCTGGGAGGAAGAAGGACAGTGTGGCAGACACCATGTTTCTCCTGCCTGAGATGGACGCTGGTTAGACTCATTCTGGTAAGCCACAGTCAAGTGGCGATACACATTAATGGAGTTAAACAAATATGTAAGAGTTAGCCAAGAAGAGGCTAGATATAATGGGGCAGGCAGTAATTTAATTGATACAATTTCTGTGTGGTTATTTTGGGGTTTAAACTAACCAGGCAGCTGGGAGCCACAGCCCGGTTCTCATTACAACAGTCTTACAGTTTCATGTATGATTCTTTCACTGAACATGAAGGTTTGTCATTTTGGCGTTTTCATTTTTTTTGTCATTTAGGAACTTTTCTTATTACAAGAAAGCTAGGCCAGCAGAAACCAAAGGGAAACAAATTACCCAGTAAATTCTGCAAAGCAGGGCAGAGACCTACTCTGAGAAGCCCAAGCCCTTTATAGCCACAGATGATACAAAGATACATTAAATATCTAGTAATGGTTTCTTTTTAATCATTTATTATTTTTATAATAACATACATGAGAACTATATTTACATTATTCCCAAGCCATCTTCCTTCTAACCCTTCCTGTGTCTCTAACTCTCTCACAATGTATATACACATATTATGTATATGTATATATAGTCATATATGTATATGTATACATATATAGTCATATACATTATATATATGCTTCTAATTCCATTTAATGTTGTTAATATAAACACATGTTTAGGGATGATAAGTTGGGATAGCATAACTTGTCGGGAGCCTATTCCTGGAGAAGACTGATTGTCCCTCTGCCTGTTAGCTGTAGTTCTTCATCTAAGGTTAAAGCTTTGTAAGATTTCTACAATCTTCATTAGTTGTCAACTGGTGTTATCATTGGACAGGTCTTGTTTAGGTAACCATACTATAAGACCTCATGTGTGCAGCATCCCTGTCATAGACATAAGCTTCTGTCTTGTAGAAGTCACCTGATCCTGTGGCTCTTTTCTCTTTCCAACTCCATTTTTCCATGATGTTCTCTAAGCCTTAGGTGTATATTTTTTAAAATGGATTAGACAACCAAAGTCAGTTGTTCGATTTTGATCAGTTGTATATTTCTATAGTACTTGCCATCTGCGGGGGAGGGGGACATTTCTTTGATGAGGTATAAAGGCTGTGTTTAACTGTGGCCATAAAGATAAGTAATAAAAAATGTAGATGAGAATTAGAATTGCTGAGTTTGGTTAGGGTCCAAGAATATTTCCAGCAAAAATTGTGAGAAAACAATGAAAGCAATGACAACTAATCTCACTCTTGACAGCATGAAAATCAAAAATATTCTCTGTAGATTTAATTTTCATTGAGTTCTTAGATGTTTCATGTGTTGGCATATATTTTACATGACCCTTGCATGCATTTCCAAGAACATATTAAGTTTTGAACACACATACCTTAACTGAATTAATAAATGGGCAGTGAGTGAACAAGAATGAGAGTAACCTGCAATTTGGCAACATCGTCTCTGCTCTAACTGCACATAGTAGCTAAAATTCACTCTCTTTCTCTTTTCCCCTGATGACTGTATTCTTGGCTATCCTCATTGTGTCAGAAAGAATAGATATTTATTGTATTATTATTTTTTGAGGCAATTTTTATTAATTTCCATATGTAATCTCATGCAGAATTAGCATTTGTATTGTAAAGCAAATTTTGTATTTGAGGCTTATTTGGAATTTTCTTTCTTTCTTTCTTTCTTTCTTTCTTTCTTTCTTTCTTTCTTTCTTTCTTTCTTTCTTACTGATTGAAGCCCTTCAAGGTTTCAATTATTAAGTTAAAAGTTTCATATATAATTATTAGAGTGATGAGACATGAGGAAAAGAAAGGAAGTGAGGAGAGTATGCATGGATTTCCCTGGCAAGGAAATAGAACAGATTTTGCAAGAGGGCTGGGGGCAAGTGGGTATTGGAACAGTAAGGATTAGATGGGATGGTAGAGGCAGAGACAACTGGAATTGAGGGGGCTTATTTAGGGCGGTCATTGTGGAAACCTAGTACAATGTAAACTTCCTATAATCTTCAAGAGAGAGCCTATCAAAGACTCTTAGTAATGCAGGATACAGAGCCTGAACTAGTCATCTTATATAGCTAGTCAAGGCTTCTGGTAGTGTTATTAGGACACCAACTCAACCACAAATCCTTCTCACTACAAACTGTCCTCCTCCAAGATAGGCTAGGATAATGGTGTCACAGAACTTGTGGGAGTGGCCAACCAATGACTGCTGCAACTTGAGGCCCACAAGAGGGAAACACAGGATAGAACCAAATAAGATTGGGGGAAAATCAATTAAGAGGTTCCTAATGATATTGTTTTATACTCATAGCTCAGTGCCTAACCCAGTGTCATCAGAGAGGCTTCATACACCAACTGATAAAAGTAGATGTAGAGATCTACAACTAAACATTAGCAGAGTGGGGAAAACTCAATAGAAGAGGGTGGAAAGGATTACAGGAGTGCAAGGGGCCAAGGATACCACAAGAACACCCACCAAAGAATGAAGCAGGGCTCAAAGGGTTTCACAAAGACTAGGGTGACAGTCACGGACTTTATATGGGTCTAACATAGGTCCTCTGCACATACATTGTGATTGTGTAACTGGGTGTTCTTGTGAGACTCCTAAGAGTTGGAGCAGGAATGTCTTTGACTCTTACCTGCTTTTGGTACCCTTTTCTTCTTACTGGGTGGCTTCATCCAGCCTTGATAAGAGGGATACCAGTAATGTTGTATGTTGTTACTCTGTGTCCTGTTGATATTGCTGGAATGTCTGTTTTTTTTTCTTTTTCTTTCTTACTGTTTTTGAAGGGAAATAGACGAGGAGTAAATCTGAGAGGAGAGAGGAAGTGTAGGGGAAGACTGGGAAGAGTAGAGGGAAAGGAAACTGTAGTCAGGATGCAATGTATGAGATAAAAATAAAAGAAAAAAAAAGATTGGAAGAAAATAAAAACAAAAAATAGTCAACTCAGCTCTTTCTCCTCTGGCAACTGTAAATTACTAATAGGTCCTCAACTATAGAATTTGTGCCACCTCACATTTTCATGCTGGGATTTTGTCTTGTATGAACTTATGTAGAGCTGCTTTATGCTGCCACAACCATTCTGAGTTTAAGGTGCAACTCTCCTGTTGTGTTCAGAAAACACTGCTTTCTGTAGTCAACCCATGTAGTCAACCTCTGACTATTACACTCTTTCTACTTCCTCTTCGCCAATGATCCCTGAGCTTTGGGGGAAAGAGAATAGCATACAGATGTTCCGTTTAGGGTTGAACACTCTGTAGTCATCTGTTCTCTGTGCCTTGCCTAGTTGTGGGTCTCTGTGTTATCATGATTATTTATAAAAAGCTTTTCTGCTAAGGTTTGAGATATACACTAATCTCTGACAGTAATGAGAAGACTTTAGGAGTTGGTAGTAGGTTTTTTCTAGGGATTATGGTATGTCAAGGCATTGACACATTAACTATGCCATTTATGGATTCTATGTAGTGGAACAGGCCTTAAGTCTAATCTGATGGTGCTTGCTTACTCCCATGCCAATTGTTCCACTATTTCTTATGCACATACCTTCCCAGGAAGATCACTTATTGTAGCTCTCAGGAATCAAGTTAGAAATACTGATGATTTTTTTTCCTCTAGTAGCATGCTTTACACCTTCAAACACTATAAAAGATAATCAATTCAGATGAAATATTTAGGTTAGTATCAACTTTACTTTTCCTTGTTCAGTGATTCAAGTATGCTGTACAGTAAGGTCTCACTGTCAAGTTCTGGAGGATCACCAAAAGTAATAGCAGTAGCCTGTAATATTTGGGATTATGGACAATCACTGACCAACAACTTCAGTAGAGGTAACCTATTCCTAATGTTTCTTTTTCTTTGTGTTCTAATTTTCTTTCTTTTGCTGTGAAAAAAAAAATGTCCAAAAGCCACTTGCATAGGGGATGATTTGTGACTTTGTGGGGCAGGAGAATTAATATTTATTCCATTATACAGCTAACAGCCCATCATAAAGGGCAGGAACTGAAACAGAAATTGAAGAGAAATACAATTTGATGACTAGTTTCCATGGCTTGCTCAGACTGCTTGCTTATACAACTCACTCAAGATCACCTGCCCAGGAGTGGGCACAGGGGTTCTCCCACATCAGTCATTAGTATAGAAAATGCCACTGCCCTCCACAATTGTGCATATAGACCAGTCTTATGTAGGTATTTTCTCTATTGAGATTTTATACTTGGATGACCTTAGCTGGTTTCAAGTTTACATACACACACATACATACACACACACACTCATACATGCATGTTTGCAGCATGATGAACTTCAGCATTTGTAGGGGAAAAAGGTACACACAAAACGATTATTTTTTAATTTATTTTATTTTATATCTCTAAAAAAGAAATCAAACTGTCTTTTTTATTTTACTTACCAATCTCAGTTCCCACAGCTCTGAGTAGATATGGCTTGTGTGGAGGAGCTGTATCACTAGGGAGTATACTTTGAGGACTCAGAAGCTTGAGCCAGTTCACTTCCCGCTGCCTGTGGATCCAGATGTAGAACTTTCAGTTACCTTCCAGCAGCATGTCTGCCTGCATGCCACCATGCTTCCTGTTATGATCATGATGATGATAAATTAAACCTAGGACTGTAAGCCAGTCCCAATTAAATGCTTTTCTGTAAGCAGAGATTGCACATTTATTTCCTGACCACCCAGACCCAAATAATCACATAGAAACTACATTAAATACTGTTTGGTCAACAGCTTAGGCATATTCCTACTTAACTCTTATATCTTAAATTAACCCATTTCTATTGATCTATATATCACCATGAGGCTTTGACTTACCGGAAAGGTTCTGGTGTCTTTCTCCTTCAGTAGCTTCATGGTATCTCCTTGACTCTACCTTCTTTCTCCCTGCATTCAGTTTAGTTTTCCCTGCCTACTTCTATTCTGCCCTGCCATAGGCCAAAGCAGCTTCTTTATTAACCAATAGTAATAAAACATATTCATAGCATACAGAGGGGAATCCCATATCACTTTCCTTTATAAGAGATGCCATGGTCATGGTGTCTCTTCACAATAATAGAACCCTAACCAAGACAGAAGTTGGTATCCGGTACTAAGGTATTGCTGTGATAAGCCTGAAAAGGGAATAAAGAAAAGCTTAGAGCCAGGTGTAATGGTACACACCTTTAATCACAGTACTTTGGAAGCAGAGGCAGGTAGATCTCTGAGATCAAGGCCAGTCTGGTCTATAGATAAAGTTTCAGGACAACCAAGCTTAAGCAGTTAAGGAAACAATCAAAAACAGAAAACTGGTAAAGATGTAACTGAACAAGGGCATCATGTTCTCACCCCAGCATGCAGCAGAACTTGGCAGCTTCAGTCACATGGTTCTGGCTTTAGAGTTCAAGGATAGATGAAAAGGATTATGGGATCTCTCTCCAGTACTAAGGAAAACCTCTGAGGTCAGGCATATGTCATGGGTGTTCCTACATGGAGGTCTCAAAGGCCATTGTGTGAAGCTGTGTATGTGAAGCCTGGATTGCTTCAGGGATCCCGAAATAGTGGAGGTGCAGTGGGATACCTGCCAAGGAAAGCTGCTAATAAGGAGTGGAACCAACCCAAGAGAAAGACGTGTGTTGTACTCAACACAACTTAAAGGAGTTGGATATTTGAAGAACAATTTGACACCAGAAAAGGAAATACAGAGTTTGGAGCTTGACCAACTGGTTTTGTTTGGTTCAGTGTTTTCTTATTGTGCCATCTTTCAGAATCGTAATATATATGTTGTGGCAATATATTTTTGAAGCATGTGATCTGGTTTTATATTTTGATTTTAGAGAGAATTACACTTAAGATACTGCATGAATTCAGGAAAAGGGGCCCTACATATCACCAGGGCAGCACAATAGAGCTGACCCTATAAGCAGGGGTGCAGGTGAGTAGGCCCTGGAGAGCTTACACCAACCTCTAACCTGCCATGTGGTGGCATATGTGAGGAAAAGATGCCCCCCTTGCCTCTCGAACCTGCAGGAGACAGGAGAAATGGCCCCAGTCCCACTCATGAGAGTAGGAGAGCTAATCCTCCCTTCACAGGCTTAAGCCTATGCGAGAGTAAACCCTACACCTTAGCTTAGCAGTGCGCTAGAGATGATCCTGTTGGCAGGGACACAGATGAGCTGGCCCTGAGGACAAGATAAGGAGAGCTAACCCCACTCCCACCCAGATAAGTCCCAGAGAGCAACCAAGAGAGTCGGCCCTGTACCTGGCCTGGTCAGCAAAATAGAACTGAGCCTGGTGATGTGGGTATAGCTTGAGAGCACAACTAGCACCACTCCTTGCTGTCTGCTGTACTGGGTGAGCTAGCCAGGGCAGTACTGGGGAGCCTGCCCAGGTGGTGATGACAGCAAGGGAAAGCTAACAGGCTGACAAACCCAGCTACCACCCAGGCCAAGAACCAGGGCCATATCATCTATGAACTGCAGGAACATGTGAAGAGGGCCAAACCTACAGATCCAAAACTGCAGGATCTCCATAACACAGGATAACAACAGGATATCAAAGAGGAGTCCAAGTGAGGGACCATTATCAATAGTACAGAAGAAACCAGAGGCCTCAAACCAGACCAATGACTCGTAGCAATGAACACTTATAGGTAAAGATGTATGGACTAAAGAGTACACTCTATGACTCACTGGGCCACACTACAGCTTCCACACTGAGAATTTTGTTTGGTTTGATTTTATTTGGCTTTTAGTTGTGCTTGTAAATTTTGGGTTTTTTTTTCTGGGGGAGGGATTGTAAGGGCAGAGGGCAGATATGAGGGGACAGGAAGATAAGTGAGATTGGAATGCATGATGTGACGACCACAAAGAATCAGTAAAAAGTTTTCTTTTTTAAAAAAAAAAAAAGAAAGAAGATTACATGAGTCTCAGAAAAGATTTTGAACTTTGGATTTTTAAACAAGTTTGAGACTCTTATAGACTATGCAGACTTTGGAAGTTGGACTAAATGCATTGTGATATGGCTACACACCTTATAGGGGTCAAGGAAAGACTGTGGTAGTTTGAATAAAAATGGGCCCCATCAGAACATAGGGAGTGGCACTATTAAGAGGTATAGCCTACTCCTTGTTCAGAGTTGGTATGGCTTTGCTGGAGGAGGTATGTCACTAAATGATGGTCTTCGAGGTCTCAAAAACTCAAGCCAGTTCACTTCCTGCTGCCTGTGTATCCAGATGTAAAACTCTCAGCTACCTCTCTAGCACCATGTCTGCCTGTGTATCCAGATGTAGAACTCTCAGCTACCTCTCCAGCACCATGTCTGCCTGAATGCTGCCATGTTTCCTTCTGTGATGATAATGGACCAAACTTCTAACTATAATCCAGCCTCAATTTCCAGTGGAACATAGTAACACTCAATTGTTCTTGTTTTTTTCTATGATTACTATCAACTCACAGAGTAAGAAATGAGTAGCTACAAAAGGTATTTTAATTCTTCTAAAGTCTAAAATATCTATGCCTTTCTGTATTGAACACATATTAAATAATGAATGGACATGTAATTGACTGCTTTATATTATGTTCTCAAAGTACTGCATGTCCCTGTTTGTTGTATAAATCCTATACATGACCTTATATAAATTTCCTTGGTGACAAAGATCTAATGCTTCACTCAGACATTATGCCACTTTCAGACTTCAATGGTATGAAGAAAAGATTTGTGTATTTAGCATCAATGATAAAAGAAAATCCTAAAAAGAGGTATCTGAAGAATTTTCAAGTGTGGGGTCTTTGAGAGCCAACTTCCAACTGTCCCTCTCTAGGTTGCTCACTTACTGCCTTCTAACTTTGACATTCTTTTCATAAACAATTTCTAGAAAAATGAAGAAGTTCAGTCTTCAGGAAGACTCATTATTGATAAATATTCCTGAATATTTGGGATGTTATATGTTTGATTGTTATTGTGTGAGATTTCCTACTCTCACCCAAAACTCTCTAGAAGACAGAAGAAAGCCCATCGATGCAGTAAAACTGCACCTTGTCAAGATGTTATGGAATCTACTTCACTATCCCTGCCAATCAGAAACACAGACATTCAGAATACAGAGACTGTATTCTGATTAGATTTTGAAAGTAGATACTTATTTTTAGATGGAACCTGTTTTTCTAATATGGTCAGGAGAAATAAGATTGTCAGTTCTTGTTTTTCGATAACTGAACACCAATGTTCAGATTAAAACAGACAGAAAAAGGCTAATTCCCTTTTGGTTTGGTATTTTTTGCTTGATAATTTTAGCATGTAGTTATTGCTGTTATTATACATCTATATCATAGTTAGTTGTTAAACCGATACAATAGATATAAATTATTATTATATTTTCTATTTATGAGATCGTGAAATAGTTAAAACATAAATGACCTGATGATGATTTGCGTTGAGACCGATTGAATCACCTGGGAGACAGCAGTCTTATAGGAAGAAAACAATGAATAATAAACACATGGTGCTTTTTCAGAAAATTGGTCTTTTAATTTAAGACACTCTTTTAGCCTAAGAGTTTTAAAATATTAATTCATTCCAGGAAAACATTACTTTTATGTCAAGTTTATCTGGAAGGCCAACTGCTTGCCTTCAGTAGACTTAAGACTGATAAAGTCTAGTTGCAGACTTCTGTATGCTACCATATTGACCCCACTGCAATTCCCATGACACTATGCCTTTGGACCATGCTGAAGACTACTCTTAGTCATCTACTTCCCTTTCAGTTATTTTTAAAGCATTTTTATAGAATTTTATCTCTTCATGTTTAATTATGTCATTGACCTCTTGCAGTAAGGAAGCTGCTTGTTCATTTCTCGACCACTCAGACTCCCAAAATAATCTCAAAGAAACTGTATTAATTAAATCACTGCTTGGCCCATTATCTCTAGCTTCGTATTAACTAACGCTTACATCTTAATTTAACCTATTTCTATTAATCTGTGTATCGCCAGGAGCATGTGGTTTACTGGGTAAAATTCCAGTGTCTGTCTCCGGCAGGGCTATATGGCTTCTATTCACTTTGCCTTCTTTCTCCCAACATTCAGTTTAGTTTTCCCTGCCTACCTAAGTTCTGCCTTGCACAGGCCTAAGACAGTTTCTTTATCCCACATCAACATCTCACTGACTTTTTTCTTTTTATCTTTGGGTAGTTATCCTAAGAATACTTAGAGATATCCTTAGAATAGTTAACCTAGTAAAGAGTATGTAAGTGATGTACTAGTTGCAGTGAAATCAATATGTTTAGATCCAAATATTAGAAAAAACAGTGATTTTCATAGAATAGAACCTGTTTATAAATTTTCCCCTAAAAGTTGACTGTTCTGTGTTTCTGTCAGTGACATACATTATTCAAGTTGACTTAAAGCCATATTTTTCTGATTTAAATCCTTTTCTTTTTTCTAGTACCAGACCATATAGCTAGATCCTTGTGCAACCATCTCCCATCAGTGCACCTGCCTTCCATGCTTGAAAGTACTCTTTACTTACCAAGTCTTTACTTACAGAGTCTGATAAGGAGAGAGGAAAGCCTCTGAGACATCACATCAGTGTCACAGAGATGCATTGCTGTGACTCCTATGTCCTTTGGGCTCCTAGATACTATAAAATTTCAGATTTGAAAGACAAAGGGGTCTTTGTCTTTGTCATAAAGAACAGCATGAATTTCAAATAAGAATGATAAGACAGTAAAAATTCTCTCTAGCCTTCCATCCTCAAGTCGACACAAGTTAAACAAAATGTCAGATGACTGTGATTTGAATAGATACAGACCAAATCTGTACTCTCAAGTTTCACTAAAAATTCACACAAATTGATTGTGAACATCAAATAGTTATTTTATCTGTACTGCGTTTGTTCAAGACGATGGTCCCTTCATCAATGTCTATGACTAATATTCTCTTAGGAACCTCTCTAATAGAATACTGAAAGTACTTTTAGGAAACATACTTTAAAATTGAAGTTGGTTCATCATTTTGCAATTATCAAACCATGGTCCTTGATGATTTCTTTCTGTCTTCTGCACTCACAGTCCTAAATCAGACTCACACGTCTTTCTATCTAGTCCCATATTGCAGTAATTTATAAAGGCACACATGTCGCAGATATTGTGGTGCGAGTGTTGGTTAACCTGGGTCGGCTGAAAGAAAACACAGAGACCTTGAGAATGAACTTAGCTTTGGGCAGCCACCGGGGTCTCCAGCCTCGGTGGACCGAAGCCCATTCCCTTTGCCCAGGGCATTTTTATTTTTCTTCATATTTATAACTAAGCCAGTTAATTTACATATGCTTAAAACAACCTGAATGAAGCTTTCAAAAGTACAATGTCAAGTGCAAATTCTTGATTCTGAAGCACACACATCATTATTTTTTAAAAAAATAGATCCTTATCCCCTTGTTGCTATGTTTTCTACAGCAGCCAAGTGTCTATATGGAATTAAATTGTTCACTGCATGTTCTTTTAGTATTTTATTCTCATTATCACTGCAGGAGAAATTATGGAAAAATACATTATGTTTTGGATTTGTTTGTTGTTCTTCAATAGAAAAACATATGTTCTTTCTTCATTGTTATAAACAATTCCTTAAAAACTAAATATGGGGGGCATCATTTGAAACCACTAAGAGATAAAAGGAAAAGTATTTCAGGCCATAGTTTTTCTAAGGGCAACAAATTCTGTTAGAAAGTATTTTCATAATTTAAGTATCTTACCATTTGCTGACAATCATTATGACTCTCATCCTCCTTTTCTTACAGTTATATCTTTGCATAAAAAGTATTCTCTGTTTTTTTTAAGCAACTTCAAGACAATGAAGAGATTACTAACTTTTTGAAAACTACTAATTTTCAAAAATAGTTTTTGGTCTTTGTTTTTATTTTGTTGTTTTTTGTTTGTTTGTTTTACTTACTGACATGACTTCATTCTTTTTCTTGCATTAAATTTGCAGTTTTATAACTTCATATACACACAATCCATTATGATTCTTGTCAACTTCCTTTTGCATACCACCATTATTAACTCTTTTTATATTTCTCTTTTCCACATTCAAGTTTTGTTTATGACCTATTGAGTTTAGCAATGGCTGTCTGCAGAACCATGGGTTTGATACTATTCATTGAAGCATGGTTTGCTTTCAGTTGTTATACAATTGATAGAATGTTTGCCCCTCCTTTAGAATTTACCAATAGCTCATAGTTGAATAGGGAGATATAGAAACACAATGTTCTCTTCCCAGTCTATGATTGACACACCTAATCTTGTGCAGGCTTTTGCTGCTGGCAGCTTCTACTATTATTAAATCATGATTGTAATGTCTACATATTATCCACATAACAGTACTTCACAGATCTCATGTCTTTCAACTTTTACATCCTTCATACCCATCTTAATTGTTTCCTACTGCTATAAGATACCACAATCAAAACAACTTATAAAAGACAGTGTCTATTGGGAGCTTACAGTTCAGAAAGAGTACATGACATAATAGTAGGGACATTACCGCAAGAACACAGGCATGTCACTGGAACACTAGCTAAGAGTTTACATATTGACCCATAAGATTTAGGCAGAGAGGAAGCTAACCAGGCTCTTGAAACCTCAAAGTTCACCCCAGTGACATATCTTCCCTAAGAAGGCCATACCTCCTAATCTGTCCCAAACAGTTCTATCATTTAGGGGCCATATATTCAAATATACAAATGTATAAGTGTAGCATTCCCATTTAAACCACCACACTATATCTTTTGTTGTCCTTTGGGCCTTGAAATAGCTGATATCAATTCCTTGTTGAGAGCTTAACACTCAAGCATCACCATTTTGAACAGTCATGCATCTCTGCATTTGCTACATTTCACTGTGAAAAGAATTTTCTCTAATCAAGACTGACAGTAATACTTGTCTATATGTATAAATGTATTTATAAGAAAAAAATGGCACTGTGTAGATTTAGCTGAACAACACTAGTAAATTATAATAGGGCCGAATACCTCCTCAGCCAGGAATTTTTAACTGGGTTTTCAGCTCCAGATAAAGATTCTCTTGTTTATCAGGTCTCATAGAAATCTCTCAATTGACTCCATAACAGTTATACCACTATTACACCAGATGCACATCTTGTCTGGCATTTTGGTATATTAGCTTGTAGGACTCTCATCTGATAAGATTACTGATGCTTTACTCTCCCAGCAGTCTGTATTGTATGTTCCATTCTTCCCAGTGGGGTAGATGCTTTCCAATTCAGTTCAAGCTTGATTTCTCTGTATCTTGACCCTAAGTGTATTGTGTCTCCAGGAATAGGATCTTATTAAACTGTTCTGGTGGGTATCCAAAAGGAATGGCAAGAACCCATATTGTTTTGAAAGGCTTTAGGAGCCTCCTGGACCAACAAATCATAGGGAGCTAGCCCATCCCTAGAACTGGGATTTGGTTTACTAACCCAGGAGTGTTGACTGAAGAATTATTTAACCTGCAAGTTACCACCCTCCTAACATATTTTGGTTAAGATTCAAAGTAGGAGGTTTGCTTATCGCTTTTCCACATACATTTTGTTTTGGTTTATTCTCCATTCTTGCTCTCATACTCCCTACATTTCCTCTCTCTGCTTTACTCCCACTATAAACACTAGTATCTACCTTTTCTATTTTTAAAACCAGCGTATGACACTGAAGGGCAGAAGCTGGAATAAATGCTGGGATGCCTGTGAATACAATTCATTTTCTCCAGATTATTCAATTACCAACACATATTTGTTCAGTCAGATATCACTGTAGTTCTTTCCTATTTTCCAGCCCCACCATTTATGTCCTGTAGCTCTTTATAGAAGGAAACCTGACTTGCTGAAGTATATAATTCAAATCACTAAATGAGTTCACAAAAGAAAAAATTCCATGTGACAAAAGCATTGTTCATTTCATGGTTCCTCATGGGCCAAATAATCATTGAGAACCTTTAAAGCAAGGACAGTTCTAGAATCCCAGAAAGATGAGTGACAATGAGACTTGCATTCTAGTACTTTACGCTAGAAGAATAAATCGAAGTTTAGACATTGACACAAAAGTTGGTAGGGATCAAGTTGTAAATCAAGAAGAATGTATTCAGGTGGCTCATATATAAACAATAAGAAACTGCTTACACATATGGTCTGCTTCATGTCATAAGATATGGAAACTTATTCTGACTGTATATATGAAAAGTCTAAGGCTTTGGAGGATAACTATTTCACAGAGGCCACTGTGCTGGTAAGCACCACAGCTGGGGGTAATATCTAATTTTCATGATTCTAAATCCATTTAGAAGAATCATCCAGGTCCTATGAGAGTAAGGTTAAGGAGACTTAATGAGGAGAATTTGGCAAAGCTAGACTCAGAAGGTACAACAAAATCGTCAATATTCTTGTAGTAGGAGAATGGGCAGAAGGATGTATTAATTAGGAACACCTGCAGTAAGTAACTTGAACAGCAGGAATGTATTACCTCAAGGTTTCATAGGCTGAATATCTAAAGTGTTAGCAGGGTTCATTTCCTCTAAGGCTTCACTGTCTGACTTCTCTATGATCCTCACATGGTCTTCCTTCTCTGTGTGTACCTGTATCTTAATCTCTTTTTCTAACAACACGAGTCATTTAAGATTAACGTCTGTCAACATATCATCTTTTCTCTTCAATGAGCTCTTCAGTAATTCTGGAGTAATGATATTCTGAAGGCTATAAATTGGGCATCAATATAGAGTATGTGAAAGTAGAGCAGCTAAGCTCATTACTGATGAAGTTCACAGGAGCAAAGTGTAGCATATGAACGCTCACATGCATGCTAAAATCTAAAAGAGAAAACTCAAGACCAAATAGGAGGTGATCACTGTGGAAAAAAAGATTTGGAAGGATCATAGAAGAGGGATCTTTATGGCTTTAGCAAAACATTTATCTAAAAAATGATCTTAGGCTTTGATTTGGGAATGATAATAGAGTTAAAATGAGTTTGAAGAAGATTTTTTATATAGTGAAAGCATTACTTTGAAACTACATATTCAAAAACATCGCCACTTAGTGTATCTTTATATTTTCCAATTTCTAAAAGTAATTATTTATCTGGGAATTGTAATTATTTTAGCCACCTATTGCCCTTGGACAATTAATGAAACTTGTGCTCAATGTCTATATGGAAACTATTTAAGCTAAAGTCTATCAGATAACTTTTTTACCCAGCCCAGTAATACTTTAAGACAAAAGCCATGTCATGATCTAACAAGTGAAAATGGAGGTGAATAAAGGGAGTACTTGCAATGTCTTCGTAGGAATGTAAATTAGCCATATTGTAAATTGGTATGGAGGTTCCTCAAAACACTGAAAGTACTACAAATATATGATCCAGCCACCCTATGCCTATGCTTTCTTGCAAAGGAAAAACAATTAGTATGCTAAAAAGACGTTTGCACTCTCCTGTTGGTTGAATGATTTTAAAACTATTCTATGTCTATAAAAATGCTTTCCAATTATTTCTGTATATAAAAAAAATCCAATTTTATGGGCTACTTGTTCATCACACATGAAATATGAACAAATTTATTGCCCTGTATGAGATGAACTTTATCTAGCTCACATTGCCTGAAGTGATTGTGTGTGCATAGTAAAGTAATTCCTGCCTGGCCCACATTGCTGAGTGAGCATCCTGGTAGATTTTCCTCTCTAGTCAGCTTCTTTCTTATTTTCTGGTATCTAAGTGGCCATGGCTGTTTTCATTCTCTGCTTCTGGTGGCCTGCTTTCTGCCTTGGTGGTGTTCCTTGGAGATAAGAGTCAGAGTTGGAGAAGCCAGCAAACAAACCCACATACTCACAAGGTTTCCTTTTCCTCCTACCACAACCCCAGAAGTCTTAGTTTTGAGATAAGTAAAACAAATTACATAATTCTAAAATGGTGAAGGTTTTCTTTTTTAACATAAAAAGTTTCATTTTTATTTTCCTTTTATTTTCACTGCATTTCTTGTATGGAGTCCTAGCTGTTCTGTCCCCATAGTTCAAAGATGAATAACAATTCAGAAACCTACACTAGCAACCCTGATTTGATGAGTGAATTTTGTACACATATATTGAACTATCACACTTCATCCTATAAAATATAAAAAATTCACATGCTCGTTTTTTATTTAAAAATAGCAAAATGCTATATAACTTTGATTAAGTGAAAACACTAGCAGCAATAAAATAAAATGGCTTGGGCAAACTCTGGCTGCTGGCTAGCTCTGTCCAGCCCACTTCCTTGATTGAAGACTAACTGAAGTGTACTCAAATGATTCATATTTTTGTCTATTGTCCAGCCTTCTCTGGCAGTGAAGGAGTCATGGTGTAGGATACATAGAGGCTGCTTGACTTCATATCTTCAATTATTGATTAGGTAACATAGTTCTAACTATATATATTATTGTATATGAGTTAACATGTGGCCTAGAGGTTCGATTGCATCTCAGTGTACACTATTTAAATAAAAAACAGTATAACTTTGATTCTAAATGTTTTCATATTTTGAGGTAATTTTGTATATAAATAAAGTCACTATTTTTATTAAGTTTTTATCATTGTGGTAAGTACCTAGAAAAGCTTGGGGCCTTGGGTGAGGTAGACAAGATGGCTAAGTGAGTACAGCAGAGCAAAGGGGGCCTCCTTTTTCCTAGTCCTCAAAATACTGCTACCAGATAAGGAGAAAACTTTTACCTTCTGAGTCTCTTGTAGATATTTTATATTCAATCCATAGCTACTATTTTTGTAGTATAAAATGATGGAAATGCTTCAAAGATTATAAAAATAGCATAAATTCCTCTTTTGGTAAATTTTCTATAATAAACACTTGCTATTGTGAGTTAGCTCTTCATCTTGACAGTTGTACTGTATCAGTAAAACACTTTAATAAAATGTGTTAGAATAATCAAGTGAGCATAGATGAGTTTGTTTTGTATTTTGATTTGTTTGTTTAGTTCTTTCTGCTTAAAGTTTCACAGACTAAACGATGAGGAAAAGAGTAGAAATTCCTGGCTTTGAACAGTTGATAAAACTTAGTAACACTGTTCATATGTCAAAACACTTCTGGGCACCAGGGAAGCAACCCACAAGGGTTTGTTTCACATGATCTGTTTGCACTTCATAGCTTTTTATCTCTGTCACTTCTGATTGGGGCTAAGACTGAGTGGCTGAACTTGTAGCTCAGTGCCTCCACGTAAAGTGTTTCATGAACCACTACCCTTATCAGGTAGATTTAAGAACTGGGCAAAGAGGGAGGGAAAACTACACAGAGGCAAAGGAGGCAATGACTAAAGGATAGGAAGATAGCACAGGTCCTAAGCAGATTAGGAGCTGTTAGTAGGAAACAGAAATGGTGGAAGAGGACTGGGGAAAAGAGAAAATATAGGACTTGTAAAGGAGACATGAGAGACGGGAGGGGAAAAGGGAAAGAAAAGGGGAACAGAAGAAGGAGGAAGGAGGGGAAAATCAAGCAGAAACAAGAAGCAAGGAAAAAACTGAAGTCAGAACAATGAGTAGGTGCCTATAATCAGAACTTCCTTTCACTTCAATGCTAGGGATGTAACTAACTCCTTGGGTGACATTGAGGCATATGCTAATTCTTCTGAAATTATTTACCTATCTCCCATATATCACCACACACCATTATAAGGAACCTTCTTACCCACAGCAGAGACACAAACATGAGAGCCAGTACTAAGTACTGCTAACTGATGGGAATTATAATAAAAAATAAAAGCAATGAATCACAAAACAGTGCTATTCATAACGTTGCAAATGCTGTCACATGTCTGAAACCAGACAAGTAGATGGTATGTAAGTCTGAGTGTGGGCTTCAATAGAAAGTATGATAAACATAAGGCCTTGGACTGAACTCTGACTGCATATGGTGTTAAGGACTCTGCTACAGAACTGAATTCCTAAACTTTATCATGTTTTTTAAGAAAACCTAGAAATCACAATTGCATGTGAATTCTAGGTTTTAAATAGAAGGGCAATTGACTTAAAAAATAATAAACAATATAAAATATGCTTAGACACTATGATGTTATTTTACAGATAACAACAGGCTGGTGTGTGTGTATGTGTGTGTGTGTGTAAGCATGAATACACATAAGAATGCACTTGTGTGCATCTGTGCATACATGTGGAGGCTAGAACAGCAAGATGGATGATGTCTTCCTCTATCACTCTCCTACTTATTTTCTCAAGACAGGTTCTCTAATTGAACAGAAAACACCGTTTTGAGTAAGTTAGCTGGCAGGGGCTTGTTGTTATCCCGTGACTCTGCCTCTACCATTTCTGAGGTTGTAGGTATGTACCTCCATGACTGACTCTTTAAGTAGTTGCTAGGAATTTGATTCAAGTCATCATGCTTACAAAGCAAGTGTTTTTACCCAATGAGCCACCTCTACAGCCATAAGAGGCTGATTTCTGATAACTTTCTCACAATGACAGTTTATCCAGGACATATACCAGTAATCTGTAGTAAGAGGCGCAGGCCATGTTCCCAGTGCCCGGCTAGCTTAACCCCCGAAATAATTACACAGAAACTGTATTCATTTAAAACACTGCCTGGCCCATTAGTTCTAGCCTCTTATTGGCTAACTCTTACATCTTGATTCAACTCATTTCTAATAATCTGTGTGTCATCACAAGGTTGTGGCTTACCAGGAAAGATTCAGCATGTCTGACCTTGCAGCTTCATGGCAGCTGTTCTCTCTGCCTGCCTTCTCTCTCCCACCATTCTGTTCTCTCTACCCTGCCTACCTGATTTCTGCCCTATCAAAAGGCCAAGACAGTCTCCTTATTCAACCAATGAAAGCAACATACAAACAGAAGGACCTCCTACACCAGTAATCCTTTTCAGTGATTTTGTTTGTTTGTTTTACAGATAGTAATTTAATTATGACCTTCTTTTTCCTCCCTTCAAACTCTCCTATCTACCCCTCTCCACCCAATCTCCTTCATATTCATGGTCTCTTTTCTCATCATTTGTTATCATTCATATATATATATGTATGTATATATTTATATATATGCTTTTGTTATGTATGTATATTTTCAAATATAACCTATTGAGTTCATATACTTGTTATTTATGCATATGTTCTCAGAGCTGACAAAATTTCTTTTCACAAATTTGTCCTGGATATTAGCTCATCACTTGTAATGAGATTTCACTGTTATTTAGTCTTTTGCGTTTTCTTCTCTGTAAATTTTCAAGGCCGAAGTCTGTAATGCAGCCCGTGATGAGTTCTGATGAGTAGTCTATCCATCAGCTGTCAACCTGGGGGGCAGGGTGTCATTTTCTCCACTTTGTCATTTTCTCCTCTTTGTTTTATTTGCTGTTGTTTTAACAATCTGAGATGATGGTGGTAATTAAGCATGGGTTAGGAATCAGAACTCTACTTCACATGTGAGGATTTCATTTGGCAATAGGAAAATCTTTACACTTTGGCAGAATTTCTAAGCTTGATGCCACACTCCTAAATTGTTTTGTTATCCTCTTACTTATTCTAGCAGAATTCTTCTTAACTCTATAACATGGTTAAGATGGTTTCTTGACAGAATGTTATTCTCTGGGTAAAATTTTTAACTAAGACTGTTGCATTTTACTCTATATTTTTATATGTCACAAAGAATAAATTTTTAAATATTTTTATTTTACTGTATTTAGTCACATTTGCCAAATAATCTGATTAATATACTCATTTTCTAGGAAAAAACAGTATTATACTTGTTTTTGTTCTGAAACACAAATATTTAAATACATGAAATTGATATTCAGAAAGGTTTGTTTCTAGAATGGTGTAGTAGAAGGCTACTTGTTTGTTCCCAGCTGCTCAGCCCCAAAATAACTGCACAGAAACTTTATTAATTAAATCACCGCTTGACCTATTAGCTCTAGTTTCTTATTGGCTAGCTAATACATTTAGAATTAACTCATTTCCATTATTTTATATTTTACCAAGAGGCTCATGGCCTACCAGCAAGGTTCTAGTTGGCAGCTCATGTCTTTCCTTTCTAATGACTACATGGCATCTCCTTGACTCTGCCTTCTTTCTCCCAGCATTCAGTTTAGTTTTCCCTTCCTAGCTCTGTTCTACCCTGCTATAGGCTCAAAGCAGTTTATTTATTAACCAAGACAAGCAACACATATACAGAAGGACTTCCCATACCAGAATGGCATCTTTCTCCCTTTTTGATCCCCTCCCTGCCTCTCCCCTCCCCACTTCAACCCTCCGCCAAGGTCCCCATACTCCTAATTTACTCAGGAGAGCTTGTCTTTTTCTACTTTCTACTTCCCATGTAGATTAGATCTCTGTAAGTCTCTCTTAGTGTCCACATTGTTGTCTCAGCTCTCTGGGATTGTGGTTTGTTGCATGTGTGTGTTCCTGCATACAAGCGCCTGTTGTGAAGGGTAGAGTGCAACTAGCAGCAATGTTTTTCTTTCCACCTTTAGGGTCCTGGAATCTAACTCAGGTCCTTGGGCTTGGCAGTAAATGCCTTTATCTGCCAAACTATCTTGACTTCCCCTCTTTAAAATATGGCTCACGAATTAAACAAAGAAAAAATTTTCACAAGCTTTCTAACTCAAGCACATATATGTCCTTTGGCACAAATATGACTACAAAATGCACATTAAAATTTGTACATATCAAAGCAAAGAAGATGCTCTAAAAATAGTTGTTCTTATCTAATCCTTTATCAGCTTTTAATCACAGTCAGATTCAAGTTCAAGTTGTATCAAAGCCACCTTGGATTTCTATATAAAATACTAATTCTAGACCCCAAAACTGTTTAACCAATGTCTCTGTAGAAAGACATTCTGATATCTATTTTAACATTTTTGCAAAAGATACAGTGAAATTTACCAGCATGCATCTGAAAATGAGGGTTTGATAGTGCAGATTTCATATTTTAGAATTTTATGTTTAATTCTGGAGTAGAAGTGAGGGTTAAAAGAAAGACAAATAAAGCTAGATAATAACTCTCCAAAATTCTAGTTCACTTCATAAAAACACAGTTGACTATGTTACAGAAATTAGGAATAACTCAATTCTTAAATGTTTACTGCTGTTATTCTTATTGAAAAAAATTAAAAATAAAGGAACTCCTGGGTTATAAATGGGAAAAGCAGAGGTGTTACAGAGTGGAAAGATGTTAATATTAAACAAACAAAGTTTGGTAAAAATAATATTAGAGAAAACTAAAGTAAAGCAGAGGAAACATAATATTTAAATTAGACCTTTATATTAGGAACAAGTTGAAATAATTACAAGACTTGATCATGGAGAGAGATTCTAGGAAGTAAAAAAAAAAATAATGGTCATAAAATCAGCTGACAGTCAGAAACAGGTGTTTATTTTAAGGATGTATATTATTTGCAATAAAAAAAGAAAAGCAATGTTTGAGGAGATTGATCAGCTAATAAAGTCCTTATTGTGTGGATGTAAGTTTAGATTCCTCAACACCAACATAAAAATGATTGACACGGTTCTGCACCTGTAATCCCAAGGCTGGCAAGACAGAGACAGGTAGCTGCCTACAGCCTGCTTGGCTGGCCAGCTTAGGCAAATAAGAAAGGAGGTCTAGGTTGAGTGAGAGACCTTGTCCAAAAAACCAAACAAAACAAAAACCCTACAGTGGTGCAGAATTGAAAAAATCACTTGATATCAACATCTTGTGTCTACATCTACCACACATTCAGAAACATGTACCTGAACAGAGATATGTGCACTTACACAAACACATACACAATATGCACAAAAAGCAAACAGGAAAAGAGAAGTAAAGGCATTTAATTGAAATGCTAAGAAAAGATTCTGAAAATCAATGTTCAGAAAGTCACAAAATCTTAACATATGTTCTTAACATAAAATAGGACGGATGGATAGATAATAGATGATAAATGGATGGATGGATAAATGGATGGATATATAGATATAGATAGATAGATAGATAGATAGATAGATAGATAGATAGATAGATAGATGATAGATAGATATTAAATAAATAGATGATAGAAATGTCATTTTCATTTAACATTTCTTTTCATCTTAGGAAAGTGATAATATTTCCAATAACTTTCTTGCATGAATTGAAAACAAAATCTTCTTTCAAGTGTTTATTGCAAAAGCTTATATCTGATAGCATTATTGAACTTCTAGAATTTAGGAGGTTGAGTGAAGTTCAGTTGCATGATAGGCAATATTCAAAGTTTGAATTATTCAAATGACCAAGGCCAAGTTTTTTATGCTCATATGTGCACTGTTATAGTTGAGGAATCTTTAATAAAGAGAGTTTAAAAATAGACAATCTGATTAGATAATTAATAAAAAATTGATTTATTCAGCAAGCAGCAAGTTAAGGTCTAAGGGGGGAGTGGGAATCACACCTGACAAGACCCTCCTGGAAGCCAGATACTGTGGCTAAGAGCTCAGAGAAAGCTCTGGAAAGGGCATAATATTTGCTATTTAGGATCTGTATCAGTAACTTTCTGTTGCTATAATAAAATACCATGACCAAAAATAACTTACGGCAGAAAGAGTTTGCTGTGGCTTACATTTCCAGAGGGGCATGCAAGGCAGCAGTTGGCCCGAGCATGAGCTGATAGCACATTTCTGTACATAAGCAGGAAGTAAAGAGACTTAACTCAAAGTGGGGTGAGTTTCTAAACTCTCAAAGTCCACACCTAGTGCCATACATCCTCCAGCAAGGCCACACCACCTGAAGGTCCCATAATTCCCAAAACAGTGCCAACAAGTGTTCAAAAACCTAAAAGTCTATAAAGGATATTTCTTATTCAAACCACCACAATAGACTATAAGATAGAGAACCTCAGTATCCATGATTGCACATCTGGAAAGTAATGGCAATAATGGAAAGATTGAAGAAAGAAAGCAATTTCTTAAGGAAATGACACTTAGGTCCTGTTGTAACTAAAATTGTGTGCATTCTGCACATGACCAAATATAACACAGAGTGAAGCAGGAAAACTAGAAACTACAGAGATCTGTGCTTTGTGGTGACTGTGAACCCAACAGAAGATATATATGGGGAAATAGAAAATTAGACATGAGTTCTCCAGAAGAAAGCCTCATAATAAGTAGCTAGAAAAAAAATCTTGCAGTTCAACTTTACAGACAACAGTAGTTGGGTCAGACCTCGTGTCAGAAAGAACCCTGAGCAAAGAAGAGAAAGGCAGTATCACAGGACAACCTGGTAGAGTGGCTGAGACTTCCCAGCTGAAACACACAGCCTTCTCCTTATTGAGACCAGAACAAAACAAAACTACAAAGAAAGTATACTCTAAAGAAATCCAATTAAAGTCCTCCCTCTCCTCTCATTGTCTCTCTGATAACAGCATGCTTTAATAAGTTACCACAGGTCACAGACCTCTGTAGTTTCTAACTCTCCTACTTCACACTGTTATATTTGATTCTGATTTTGGGCTTGAACTTGATCAAATTCAAAGTAAAGAAAGGAGGAAAGTATAGAACATCGAAGTCACGTTTAAGGAATTGATTTTGTCTCTCTGATAACAACATGCTTTGGCTTCCTAATAAGTTAGCTAATCCAGAGTTCTGTCTCAAGATGACTGCTGGCTGCTTTTTCTTTTACCAACAGACAGTTCAGAATTTTCCTTGAAGTTTCTTATACATGTGTAGTAATTTATAGAAGGAAGGGTGATGGTTATAGCTCTCTCCCTCCCAATTAATCTTCCCATTCAGAGGCCTAATTACCAACTAATTGCTCTAATCTGACAGAGGCATGTGGGCAGTAAATCAGAAGGCAGACATTTTGACAAATTCAAATTAGCTGGGTGGCTTGCAGAAATCAGCGAAGCATGAGGGCCTTCCACTCTACCAGGCTAGCAGAACCACCCAGTGATCTGAAAAAAGAAAAATTGACTAGTCACAACTGGATTTATCTGTGTTTAAACTTCTTGGTGTGAAGAGTAATGGGGTAAAAAGAAGCAGAAAACCATTACCAGTCCCTCACAGTGTGTGTTTAGAGTGTAAAGGCAGTGAAAATGTGCATAGATCGAAGCTATAAGGTGTCTGGGGATGGCAACTGAAGAGAGGTCATCCTGTATCAGTCAGAAAAGCAGAATGACATAATCAGAGAAGCAGTCAGACATCTAAAAGCACAATTTGTTTCTACTGAGGTTCACATCCAAGAATTGGAACTGTTCACAGATATTATTCCGTTCTTCATGGGATATACCTCAGTCAGAAAGCAGATGAGTAAATCTGCAATTAAAATATACAGTATGCTAGGGTCAGAAGACAGTTCTGAGGATTAAATGCTTGCTATCAAGCCTGACAACCTGAATTCAATGCCTGAAACTCACATGGTGGAAGGAGAAAAATATTTTGCAGTTATTTTTTGACTTCTCCATGCATGCTATGGCATATATGCCCTCTTCTGCTCCCACAACTAAAGAATAAATGTGAAAAATGCAGTTTAATGAGTGCATTAAATAAAGTAAATGGTCAGAGTTATAGTACTCCATGGAAAGGGTACTAAAGCATAAGCAATGTGTCATACATTCATTGTAATGCCAATAATCACAGACGTGGATGACTTTAGAACTATGTGAGTTTCAGAGTGCCTTCATAAAGATGCTAACTTCTTTTAGTGAATAGTCTTAGAAATTTAAAATAGCACTCAGATAGGTTGGCATCATATGATATATGATTATTGACTTCCCTA
This sequence comes from Ondatra zibethicus, assembly GCA_004026605.1. NCBI lineage: Eukaryota > Metazoa > Chordata > Mammalia > Rodentia > Cricetidae > Ondatra > Ondatra zibethicus. The sequence continues at coordinate 90,780 of PVIU01007539.1, forward strand.
ACTCCTGTGTTCATGAAATCCATCAAAGGACATTTGATCTGAAAAAAATCCAGAAAAGAAGAGACTACCTCTCAAGACATACTCAGAGTACAGATCAAATTCTGGAAGCAAAAGTGAGTAAGAGCTTGTTTGGAAGCCTGAACCAGAGGCAGTGACAAGAAGTTACGATGA